>JAPFUF010000188.1:0-23276 GCA_030780645.1 Aschersonia sp. MBC 508 | reverse complement strand
CCCTTTCACTCCCCGTGCTGTCCTGTTCGTCTGTCTAAACAATCCTGCAGAGTCCTTGCCAGAAACCCCCAGGCCGCGAATGGCTTCGTTCGCTCAAGACGGAGTAAAGTCACTGTTGTCACGGATCCCTCCGGAGCACGTAGGCTCGGCAAGAAAAGCGTTGTGAGAGCGCGGTCAAACTCCATGTCCGGTGCTTCCTCTTGAACAGTCGAGATACCGAGCTGCCTCCCCGGCGAGGCGAGACGAACAACATCAAAAGGGAAACCACGGATTCATTTGAGGATGTCAACATATGTATTTTGCTCATGCAGACGAGGCGTTGGGCAGTAAAAGCGGTCATGGCATTACACCTTTGTCCGCTTGTCCCGTGCCACATTGTGGGCGCCGTCCAGCGGCTTCTTTCAGCGCAGCTTTGTCCTTGTTTCACAAATTCATTGGAGTCATGTCTTTGCCTTATTTATTTGCAATTTTACTCACTTATATGTTCATTCCGAAATTTTTTCCTCATTTCCTCCCGGCTGCCGTGAGCCTTAGATCACTCATCGCCCCATCCAACCGCCATCCACAACCAGTGTATGTCCGCTCACGTAAGCGCTCGCTTTGCTTGCCAGGTATACAGTCGTTCCTTTGAAATCTTCAGGACTGCCCCAACGCCCGGCCGGTATCCGCGCATTGATGCTGCTCAGTCGCCCTGGATCATTCAGCAGCGCCGCGTTCATGTCCGTCTCGATATACCCGGGGGCAATGGCATTCACTGCGATGCCCCTGTGCGCCCACTCGTTGGCAAAGCTTTTGGTCATTTGTCCCACCGCGCCCTTGGACGCGGCATACGCGGGTATAGTCAAGCCTCCCTGGAACGTCAGCAGAGACGCGTAGTTGATGATGCTCCCACGGCGGCCTGTTGTTGGTGATGGCTCCAATTCCAGCATGTGCGCGCCGACATCCCGGGTTAATGTGAAAACAGCTTTCATATTGACTTGCATGACCTAGTTGTCGAAAAACAGGGGGAAACTCCGTCAGAGGGGGATATACCGCCACAGGCAGAGGGATGTGTGGTCTCTTGTTATGCATACCTCGTCGAAATCGTCGTCGGGAAACTTCTCGCAAGGATGTCGGCGCTGGATGCCAGCACACGTCACCAGGATGCGGACCTGGTGGCCATCGGCCAGAATCTTGGGCGTGAGGGCCAGGACCGACGCATGATCGGCCATGTCGGCGGTGTAGATCCATGCCTTGCGGCCTATGACCTCAATCGCGTCCTTTGTTGCAGTCACGCTGGTACTTCTCTATAACCTCCAGACCGGACGAAGAAGGGAAAAACCCTCGCCGTCAGCACAGTCTTGTCAACTGCAGCGAACAGAGTGCGCAAAAAATCAGATCTGGCAATCGGTTTGTTTTGCGGCGCCTACCTGGACGAGAATGACATCAGCTCCGGCCTCGGCGAGGCCGATGGCGACGGCTTGGCCGATGCCACGAGTGCAGCCGGTAACCATGGCCGTTTGGCCCTGTAGAGAAAACATGGGAGCGCTCATTGCCGCTTCTGTGGATTGAACGAGCGATCAAACCATTCGGTCCCAAGATATGGTGCTGATTATTTAGAAGAGGAAAATATAATGATGGTGGTGGTCTTGGTCTATTCTCATTAGGCAGCGTGTGGCAATTGCCGACCAAGATTGGAATCCCGTTTTTTGTATCGAGGCGGGCGTAGAGCCGGGCGTTTCCCCCCACCGCGGGGTTCCCTTTCAGTCATTCACCGGCGGCAGTTACCACACCCGGGGAATTGACAGATTTCGTGTGACGAGCCTTGCTCCGCTAGGGACTGGGTTGGGGTTGCCCGGCTATTGGGACTGCTACCCTAGAGCCACTCACTCACGTGCACGGTATTTACTGAGATAGTTCTAACAAAGCTCTAATAAAGCTCCCACATATTAGGCGGCGCCGGCGGGTGTCTTATAGTAGATTATAAGGTGCATTGCAAGCACTAAAAGCTTGCATCGGTGAACTTTCTGTTCATGGGTGTAGCTAGCACACCTTCTAGCCGTAGAAATGTCTTTTCCATGGTAGATTCTAAGTGCTTTCCATAGGGGCAGTCACAGGAGTCGAACTTGCGACGCAAAGTGAGTAAGAGTGAATCGCATAACTAGCTGCGTCACGGGCGGGCTTGATTACGTAATCAGCGCTCTTATTTCAATATATATCGCTATGCTTATAGACCGGCGGCACAGACATTCCAGAGCTACATCTGCCTCTTCAAAATTGTAGGCTTCCAGTTGCAATGGTTTTTCAAAACCCTTGTTTTCTTAGGTCAACTCATACTTTCGTCGCCTAGCCTTAGGCTCTATACTTACTTTCCGTCAAGGTCTAGTTCGCATGAGCCACTAGGAAATGGGCGCAGGGGCAACCTCGCAGGACACGGAGGAACAGACATTTTCGCGACGCTCGACGAGAAAAGCATATATTTTAAAACCTTACATCTGCTGTTAACAAGTTGCGACATATCCGGATTGGTGTAGTGGCTAACATCGCTCGCTCTCATTTGCACCCGAGCAGCCCGGGGTTCGATTCCCCGATTCGGAACCGTAGCAGGGTCGGGCTCTGTATAGCAATGCCTTCCATTGCCTTGCAGGGGACTCCCGAATCTCTATGGATATGACGTCGTCAATGTTTTGCAGTTTCGATCGAATTTTTTGTTGAAAGCGATTTGATCCTCTTTTACAAACGGGCTCTAGAAATCTTGTACACCAGTCTCACCGCGTGCAGCCTCGCCGCCGTCCCAGCTGGGCTCCTCGTCCTCAAACCAATCCTCCTGCTCATCGCGCCTGGCGTCTGCATCATATTCATCATTCTCATCCACGGTCGCATATTCGAAGTCGTCATCACCGCCCTGCACAAACCTCTCACGCAAATAGTCCTGCCACAGTTCCACGCCCCTCTCCCTGGTTGTCGCCTCTTCATCCCACACATGGTCGAGCCCTACTGCATGCACTTTCCACTGCGCTGTTTGCCGCGAGGCCGGATCCATCAGTTCTTCATTAGATCGCTGCTCATCGGCAGCCTCGGCGGCGAGCGCAGATAACCTGGACTCGCCCCGCGCGAGGTCCGCCTCCAAGACGCGGCCGTACCCCTTGATCTGGCCTTCGTCCTGGCGCTCCTCGATTGTTTGGTGTCTCTTGATGAGGCGCTCGTAGAGAATCGGATCTGTGTCACGTCAAATTTTTTTTTTGAAAACCTCGGGTTCAAAGCTCTGTTGTCACTGCTTGTGTGTGTGCTGCCCATTCATTTCCTCTACCGAAAGAAACAAAAAGGAAAATTTTTTTTACATTGGATTTGGAGCTGCTGGGAGGGTTGTCGTACCTGCGAGCTCCTGGTCAGGGTGCTCGAAATATGAAGGGTGGCGCTCGAGGTAAGCCCGGCGCCTGTTCTGTGCCGTGATCTGCGCCGTCTTGGCGGCTGATTTGGCCGGTCGAGGCACTTGCTTGGCGTACAGGGCACTCAACGGATCTTCATGATCCGGATCCCTGACGCGTGACATCGTTGGCTTGGCAGGTATGTAGGTATTTTGTGCGACGGCGCGAAGGAGCGGAGTACTGCCGGAGGAGTTTTCCCCAGATCTAAATAGACTTTGGATGGATTGTTGGAGAGCAGCAGCGATATGGCAGTGGTGGGACGACATGATTTGTTGCGAGCTACCTAGTACGTGTGAGAGACGACAAAGGCACGGGTTTGGCTCCCGGCATGGCGGGGCGCTTGGAGGCCGGCCCCCCCCCCCCTCTTCTCTCTCTGGTATTTATTCATACATAGCCGCTTTAACCCCCCATTGCGCAAGCTGTGATGTAAGCCGCATATATCCTCTACTACTGATCGAAGGTGATCCCTGCCCCTGACGCGCCACAGCCAGCATCTTGCGCAAAACTTTTCGAGAGGAGCCATCTAATCTCGAAGTCTGCCCAGGCCGAGCCCGTCAAACACGGGCAGTAGCATTGCGTCGACTCGCGCGTGAGTGCACATGAGCTTGTTGAACTCCTGCAGGCGGGAAACGCTATCCCAGTCCCAATTGGCCGTCATACGGGGCACGGTCTTTGTTGCCGGGTTGTCATCGGACGTGTCGGCCACGAGAGCAGCACGCATGGCGTTGTCTCCGATGATGAGGCCGCCGGGTCGAAGCAGGCGCTTCCCCTGTCCGGGCTGAGACATGTCAATAATCTTCTGCAGGTAGTCTGGATACTCGGATTTCTGAGCGTCGATGAAGACGATGTCGTAGGGCTGCTCAGGATCCAGCTTGGAGAGGCTTTTGTTTTTGTGCGGTAACCCGTCCGTCAGCACCGAAGGCGAAGGGAAGGGGTGGTGGACGCGTCCGTGACGTACCTTTCCAATGCGTCGCCCGTGATCACCTCAGCATTATCAAATCCGTATTGCTTGAGTTTCTCCCGGGAGAGGTTCGCCCATTCAGGGCTTTTCTCTAGCCCTGTCACGGTGCCGTCCCCTCCCACGGCATGACACCAGGTGGCGACGGAAAACCCGACAAAAGTTCCGATCTCGAGCACTATCGCTTGGTGTGAGCGCCTGCATCAGTCTGAGACGAATCAGGGTCACTCACCTCTCTTGGCGTTCATCATACGCGCCTGCCAGATCAGCATTTGCGCCTCGAGGGGGGAGATGGTCCAATAGGCCGAGTGCTGCGTCGCGAGTACCCAGTCGTGATACTTGACCAGCTTTTCAGACAAAGGCGCCGAATTTTCTCTAGCATACTCGGACACCCTAAGGCCGGTACTGGCATTCGGATACAGCGTCGTGCAGCTTTCAATCATGGTGGCTGAGACTGAGTTGGCGATGTTTTTCGTGCTTGTAGGTGATGTGCTGTGTTTGTTGGCGGCGGTGGTCTTCAGTGACAAACAGCCGGGGTGTTTTGCTTTCTTTCCAAAGTAGTGAGATCCTACAGAGTCAAGATGAGATGTTTAAGATGAAACTCAAAGACCAATTGCCGGTCGCCGATTATTTAAGTCTCTTCGCAGCTGGCAAATCTGCCGGTCGATTCACTCTACAGGTGCCGCGCAACTGCGTAGCACTGAAACGCAACCTTTGTGGCCAAATCACCCCATCAAACGCCGTGATTCGCACGACACTGGCCAATGTTGAGCTGAGACATTGGCGAAGCTGAACCTCATCCTCGACATTCATTCAAGTCGGCTGTGAGACGACCTGAATGAGACGGGAAAGGAGACGGACTCTGGCACTGTTGTCTACCCATTTCGCGAGTCTGGGGCGAGACAGACGGTGCATCACAATCACTGTGTCCTGTACCCTGCGCGACGTATGATAGAAACGAACTTCCTCTCAATAGGTGGCGGCGCTGTGACCGCTGGTGTGATAGGCCCGATACGGCCATCCCCGAATTGCATCGACAAAGGCGGAATGGTCACGCAATGTTCGCGAGGCCGGCGGACGCGAGTACTGTCTGGTTCGTCCTATTGCAGCAGTGCCGGCCAGTATCACGCAGAATGCAACCTTGAGATGAGTAGCCCTCCCGGACCCTCGACATTCGCTCAGGCCAGGGCCGGTCTCGTATCAGGAGCCCACATGGCGGTGAATCACGAAAGGAGACGGCGGTGACAAAAGTATCCCAGGGGCTCCAATCAGAGTTGTAGATGAGGCCCGGGTCTGCGATTCAATGGCGTTTATACCCTCTCTTCTCGTCGATGGTGACTGAGGCATGGAATGATGAATGAGCTACGCAATCCAAGCTTGCGAAACCGATGCCGGCCCATATGTGCCCAGACTTGGCGTATATCAAACGCATTGGATAGTCATGCAACCTCTGACCGGGTCCAAAATGAGGTGCAACGCTGCACAATCGTTCCGCCTCTGCCTTTTCTCTCTGAGAGCTGCTCATGTCTTGGAGCGAGCCTGCCGCCTCTGCCTGCTCCTCTGTCGTCGCCCCGAGCGCATCGATAGAGATGATCCCGGCTGTGGGATCGCAACGTCCAGGAAGCCTGTTGCGTCACAAGCTTCGCCTCGTCCCGCCCAAGCTCGGACACGGACCGTCGTCGCTGATGACTCTGAGCGGGAGAAGACGAGACTGCCCATGGCATCGGACATCGCATCTCGCATCAGGGCGCGATTCACACGGCGGCGACACTCGACCATCCCTTCGCTTGCGTCCTCTGGGAGCGGCCCGAGAGACTCGTCCATCCTGACCGGTCCAAGTCTCAGCAGCCACGAAGCATCCTTCACATCGCACACGCGGCTGAGCAACAGTCAGACAAGCGAGGAGCCGGGCGAGGCGGTGGCCGAGAAGAGAAAAAAGAGGCAATCGCTGTTACACAAGAAGCGGGCGCCGGCTGCCAGCACCGGCGGCGGCGGCGGCGGCGGCGGCGTCGGCGACAGGCATCAGGAGCCTCGTGTCACCTCAGCAGACGAGGAGGAGTACGGGGCCGGCCAGAGCCGAGCACGACATCATGATGATGAAGCTGGCATTAGCACAGGCACAGGCACAGGCACAGGCACAGGCAGTGACACAGGCACAGGCACGGGCACAGGCACGGGCGAGGGTGCAGGCGCTGAGGGTGCACCCGACGAGAGCCGCGCCAATGACATGGCCGACGAGTCGAGCTCCAGTCGTCTCACCCAGCACGAGGGCAACGTCGAGCCCTGTGGTCCTCCCCCAAACGCAACCACCAGCAGCACTGGAACGGCTACTGCGGCCGACGGACAGGACCCACCAGGCCAATTTCGCCAGTCATCTCGATCTGAAGCTCGACCGGCACAGCCATTGAATCGATGCCCATCGGCTGCTCACCTGTCACCGTCGTCGTCACCGCCTTCGAGTGCAACACTCTCGCCTACCGCGTCTCCTCGTCCGTCCCCCATCGGGATTCCTCAGCCGGCCGTCTCTGCCTCGTCACAGCCTGCTGCCGGCCGAATTCCTGCCGTCGGGCCCGGCCCAGAAGCGGACGACGCATACGCATCTCGCGCGGCGGCCACTGCCTCGTTGGGCACAACCGTCTCCTCCTCCTCTGCTGGCGGCCATTCCCGAGTTGACCCCAGCGCCTTCCTGCATCATGGCCGCGAGCCTGACCAGCTGACCTTTCCATCGAATCCCGCCCTCGCGCCTGTGTCTGCTTCGCCACACGCGCTGAGCGCTGCTCCTGCTGCGACTCTTGAACAGCAGCAATCCCTGCGGCGCCAGAGCCTCTTTGCCAGCCGCCAGACGAGCCTGATCAAGGCCCTCCTGCGGTCGAGTCAGACGTCCGCTTTCGCCGACTTCGAATCCCGCGCTTCCTTCGATACCAACATGGTGGTCACTCGGAAGATCTGGGTCAAGCGACCACATGCCTCGGCTACAACCATCACCATCAACGAGGATGATTTGGTGGACGACGTGCGCGACATGATTCTCCGCAAGTACGCCAACTCTCTGGGCAGATACTTCGACTCCCCCGATCTCGTCATCAGGCTGCAGCCGCGGGACCACGAAAAGGAGAGAACTCTCGGCCCAGAAGAGATCATGGCCCGCGCCCTCGACACCTACTACCCAGGTGGACAACTGGTGGATGAAGCCCTCACGATCGATATTCCCCGAAGGACACCAAAAGCATCTCCCCGCTTGCCGCTGCCAGCAGGAACTTCTTCCTATTATGCCACAGATGACGGGAGACCTTCGGAAGCTGGGGAGGGCTACTTCCCACCTGTGACGACTGGAATGCCTTCGCCTCATCCACCGCATTCACTACCAGCTGCCGCCAATGGTACTGCTGCGCACTCGATCGCGGTGCTCGGAACCGGGCACATTCCTCCGATTCCATCTCCTGGCGGCACGAGAGCCAGACACAGGGACAGGTCCGAGAGGCCTCGAGTAAGCAGGACGCATACCGCATCACCTACCTTGCTAGCCAGCCTCAACACCATTTTGCCAGCCTTTAATCACGGTAGCCACCCCGCGCCGGGCACAGTCCCGCGCTTACCGCATTCTCGGACGCATTCGAGCTCTTCGGATCGCGCGGGCGGATTGCCGACGGTCAAGACGACTAAAGCCAAGTCTCCCGGTCCTGAGCCCACGCCAGCTAGGGTAGCTACGCCGCCTCCGCGAGTAGCATCCCCACGACCGTCAACCGTCCGGCCGCGCAGAAAGCAAAAGCGTCCAGAAAAACCAAAAATATCTGGCTCTTCCAATTTGCTATCTGTGCCGCCGATTAACGTGCTTATTGTCGAAGACAATCCCATTAACTTGAAGCTCTTGGAAGCCTTTGTGAAGAGATTAAAGGTCAGATGGCAAACAGCGCTCAATGGAAGGGATGCCGTTAAGAAGTGGAGAAATGGCGGTTTTCATCTTGTGCTGATGGATATTCAACTGCCCGTCATGAATGGGCTCGATGCCACGCGGGAGATCAGAAGGCTGGAGAGGGTCAACTCCATCGGCGTCTTTTCGTCCATCCTGGACAGCGATTCTGGTACCGAAGACAATGAGTTGAAGGAACAGGACCGGCTGGAGAACCTGCCGTCCTTCAAAAGTCCCGTCATCATTGTAGCCCTGACAGCCAGCTCCCTGCAGAGCGACAGGCACGAAGCCCTGGCTGCTGGTTGCAATGACTTCCTCACCAAGGTACGTCCCCTACTCCATGTATTTTGTTTATTTCTCTGTTTCTTTTCTTTATCTTCTTCCTTTCCCCATCCATTGAAAGATCTCTCTTGAATGTTTGCATCCAGGCAATCAGACTGACCTTGTCTACAGCCAGTCAATTTTGTTTGGCTTGAGCGTAAAGTCATGGAGTGGGGCTGCATGCAGGCTCTCATCGATTTTGACGGCTGGCGTCGATGGAAAGAAGCCTATTCGAAGCAGAACGAGGAGAGAGAGGCATTGAAGAAGACCCAGGCCGCCAGAGCTAGAGCGAGGAAGGGCCGGTCCTCACTAGGGGTAGCTGCCTAGTGCTGCGAGCGGAAGCGACCACGCGCTGTACGAGTGGTAATGTCACGTCTTTGGCTGGAGCGATGCATTTGATTCATTCCTTGGATACGGTCACGTCCCGCCATCAGCGGCTAATCATATAACCCATGCTTGGATGAGAGGATGGATGCATGGACGAGGGGACAGAAGTATGTTGTTGTAATCATAGTTAGCAATCAGACTCAGGCTCTACGACAAGTTCATAAGCGAAGAGAATCTTTCTGAATTGAAACTCCTTCCTCGTGCGTTTTCCAACAGATGCACCCGACTCTATCCGATGTGATCCTCGCTCGCGGCAGATATCGAATGCTCGGGATACATGGTCTCGACGATGCCGCCCCGGCTCCCTGATTGGCCGCACCGTGGGCACACCTGCGTCCCAACGTGGCCGCATACAGGGCCACCGTGCAAAGTACAGAGATTTCTGCGTCGCACGGGTGTGACACCTGATCGTTGCGCAGACATGCGGTCAGTGGTCAGCACACGCACGGAACGTTAAAAAGGCAGCCTTGCGTGAATTGCAACCCCATCGAGCACTTTTCTCCTCTGCGTCCATGCCACGCAATTTTCTTCCATCTCACAATGTCGTTCGCCTGTGGGACCTGCTGGCAGACCTGGCCAACGTGGAGATCTCGGGATCAGCATGTCGCTGCCAAGTTCCACAAGGCGCCCGATTTCGAATGCAATTCATGCGATCGCTATTTCGGTAGTCACACAGCCGTGGTACAGCACATGAACGCCCTTGATCACTGGGCGGAGTCTTCGTCAATTAGCTCGGATGGATCAGAGTATGACTGCTACTATGACGGGTGCACCGAATGCTTCGATGACGAGCAAGAACTTCAACATCACCAAGTACATGAGCACTACTACTGCAGTTCATGCGATCGAGATTTTGACAGTGCAAATAGCATCAAGATGGTTCGTTCTTGATCTTTTGGTTGATGGACAGCAGCGGCTAAGATCAGCAGCATCGCAAGAGCAAGCAGCATCTTGGCAAGAAGCAACCTTGTTATTTCTGTGGAAAACTCTACGTGACGGCGGCGGGCATTTTCTTTCATCTGGAGAGGGGGAAATGTCCCCAAGCCCCGCTGGATCGGATGAGGGTCTACGAGGCCGTCAAGCAGAGAGACCCTGATGGGTTAATCACCGAGCGACTGCGTCAGTGGTCTGGCAGCAGTCTGGAAGCTACGGCAGCTTCCTGGAACCCTAGCAGCGAAACATTCGACTGCCCCCTCTGTGGCAGTTCTTTCGAACTCCTCAACTCCCTGAATCAACACCTTCAGTCGCCTAGGCACCAGGAAAAAGTCTATCATTGCCCGAATCAGCGTTGCGGGGAGAAATTTAGCGAGTTTGCCGCCGTTACTCAGCATTTACAGAGCGAAAGCTGCAACTACATCACCTTCGAGGCTGTGCAGGAAACGGCGAAGCGGATATTCGATCCGGGCCGCATGATTGCGTTCTAGTGGCATAAAAGGAATACACACCATTCGTTAGAATGTGTTTGCCCCTCTAGAGTGACTGTGTCAAATATCTTGGAGCAAGGTGTCTTGGAATGCCGGAGGACGTGAAGCGTTTCTGCAAGGCCATCTTACAGGAAGGTGCCGCAGAAGAGAGGGGCGCCTTGGGTGGCGGGTTGCAGAGATATATACAAAGTAAGTACTTAAGTAGTAAGCTAGCGGCACGAATCAGCAAGCTATAAGAACCGAGGGATTACGCCACTTCCTTCGCCCCTTGAAGCAGTGAAGAGTCCATAGTGTCCCCCCAGCTACCATCGTTGCTTACGTGCAGAAATCAACTCCAGCACACCATGGCAGCATCTGGTACTTTGTTGCGCAGAAGGGTCAAAATGTAGTTGAAGCTCCAAAACCTTTCTAGCAAAATGGATTTGCGAACCTGCCAGGACTCACAAGATGGATCTCAAGTACGACGCAGCATTTACATCCTTGAAGTATGCTTTTAGCGAATTTTGTCTTGCGGATCATGGGACGAAAGCTCAGCGAGTCCTCGACTTGGTGAGAAGCTTGAGATAGGATGTTGAGCGAATCGAAATAAATAGACCTGCCAAATTGACGAGGGGGTTTGTAGGAGAACTAGCCAGTCACTACTGCGCGTAAACTTGACTAGTGCTTTGTGTCGCGGCAAAAGGTGGCGCAGCCGACTGGCCGGTAGCTTTTTGCCTTAGTACATCTTATAGTTAGTTCTACCGTGACACTTTGGCATGTTTGACCACCGCCTCCAAGAGTTTGAGCGTTATGGTATAAGGCAGCGCCAGGCGGCGCGACGATATCAGGCGAGACAACACGGATTCGTAAAGGGTGCATGATCAGTTGTTTACCGTCATGTACGTAATGGCTGAGAAGGTGCGAGCGTTTATCTTTATCTAGCTCTAATCTCTGCTCTTTGTCAGAAAACTTCATCTATCATATCGTCTCATTTGCCCCTCTCACTACGCTGGTTCATCGATACCGAAATCGACGATCAAGAGACGCTGGAAATGGATCTAGCAGAGTGGTCATCATCGTGGACGGCGCATAGGTAGAGAGCCTAGCCATAATCGACTCTGGGGGAGTCCAGAAACGGTTGCCGAAGAAAGGGGCTGACCAAGCAAACCTTGTCGCGAAGGGGGCATAGAGCCTAGTCGCCAGAAATGGCCTTTACCCACGAAGTTGCTGCAGAATACTAGCTGCTGGTGCTGAACTTGATTACCAAAACAAATCAAGAGCCATTATTGCTTCTGTGCTGTACTGCTTGCGCAGATTGCTTCGGATCCGAGCTGCGTTGGCGACTCTGCTTGGGCAGGTTCTTGCCTACGCAGTCCCTACGAAGCGGGTTTCTGCGTATGGAGATTTTCCTACGCAGGTCTCTGCGTGCGCGGCTGCGCCTCGACATGTTCCTGCGCATACGGCCGCGCTTGCGCACACCTCTGGGTGCGCAGATATGCCCAAGCAATCTTCTGCGTACGCGGCTAGTAAATTTCGCCAGTCTTGCGGACTCGCCATAGATGATAGCTATGCCGCGGTGCCCGGATTGCAAGAAGGTAATTGAGCAGCGCTCCACGCGTTGGTATAATTGTGTAGTCAACATTACTGTCATAAATGAGACATCTAAGAGGTAAATCGTTAAGGGGCAGGTCAAGCTGCGAAACCTGAACAGTCTTGTGGATAATTTGCAGAACAGCTATGCATAAAAAAAACTTCTCTGTCCGCGGAAACCCAAGAGGAAGACTCAAAGCGACGGCATGCACAACTCATAAAGCTTCCAAGACAAGCAAGTCGATTCTGGGACTCGATGGGAGTCGAACAACAGCCGTCACGAAAAGTCTTCAACGCTGTCCTTGCCGCAAAGGCTCAGAAGTCTTTTGACACCCAGCTTGCGAACTTGAAGCTTGAAGATCAAACTTTGCAGGCACCCAAGCCGGATCACATGGCGAGATTCAATGGAGAGCTTCTATATCTCAGGATTCAAGAGGTCATAATCCAAATCTCGAATTCAAGTCCTGTCAAAGGCCGATATTAGGGGCGGCAGAAGAGATGTGTCAGGCGAAGTTTCAGGGATCGAGGGAACTCATTTTTGACGTTGGGAAGATGATGCAGCTCCCGCGAGACCCTTGGTATGAAACCGTCACATCAGATGAGCTTGATGCGATCAAGGCGGCAATGTTGAGCGGTCGTGTGATATCGCCACCCATTCAGGACATTGATACCAGTGCCAGAATGGCCATCCTGTGAGGCTGTACTTTCCCCCACTAGTTATTCTAATCCGTTCTCACAGTTTGAAAATTCGCGATTGGGCAATGCGGTTTGCCCATGGAAAGAGCTATGTGCCCGGAGTGTGGTGCGCAGATCGGGGGTCAACAACACGTAATGGCGGCGGATCCAAGCCGAGCAGAACACTTCGAGACGTGGAATATTAGGCTCTCATGGGATTTGGCTCCTGGCTCAACGGATTTGCGCTCACAAGGCGTCTTCTGCGCATTAGTCGTTACGGATAAACGCTCATTGAGCATGCATCATCGATCACATATCTGAAGAGATTGTCGAGTACTAATAATACAGCCATTGCAGTGCTTCAATGCAAAGCATAACTGGCGTGTGCCCTTCTGCGAAAAGTCACACATATGGATCGTTAGACCTCGGAGAAAAATACTATTGCACAGATGAAAGATCATATGATCTTTCGCAACTTCGGAGAAGTAATAGTCGGCCCACATTTGGGCAGATTTTTCGTCGGAAGGGTTTTGGCGGTGCCGTGAACACAGCAATAGCCAGGTTCAGCTAGTACTTACGCTCAACAAAGCACACCTTGCGCCCCAGGCACCTCGGGACGGGCCCGAGTGGCAGTGGCTTTTACACCGCACCACGAGCAACATGTACCTTCTTTTTCCCTGACAGTCACTATTGTCATCGTGCAGCGTGGTCGAACATGGATACTAGTTAGAATCTTTGATGCTTCACAGTCTACCCTCATGAACCACTAAACCCCTCAGGGGAAAGAAATCACCGCACATTTGACAAGACACGTACCAGAAAGCGTGGCAATGCAGGCCGCTCTGCGAGGTATACCAGCGACTACTCCTCAACGACCACGTGATTCCATGATTTCGTTGAGAACTCTGGAGTCTCCCGCTTTAGTACATGCCCAAGTCGCAGGTAGCTTTTCCCATATGAAAGAGCCTGCAATGAGCTGTGGGCGGCAGATGCCGTCGTGGTGGTGCAGCAATCTTCCAGCCCTCGAACCCTAAGACGGAAGCCTATGTATGCCATCTGACGAAAATGAAGTTTGGAGACAAATTGCTTCCTGGTCCCTTAGTCCTAACCTGGCACTGGCTGGATTATATGTTTCTGATTATTTCCTTTCGTGTCCCTACGTACCTAGTTTATTATCGGACCAGATAATAGGCACGAAGTACCACGGACATGGAATAAAAGCTTGTGATAGACTTTACGACCCCTGAGATGCTACTTCTCTATTACCTGATTGCATTCCCACAGCGTGCCGTGGTCTCTTGACTGCTTGGTATGCATGGGCCGTACACCTTATAGCCACGACGACGACTCGCGGATCAAGCCGGGGGGGAAAAACGGGCTTCTGGACGGTCGTCCTAAGCTGCGCATTATCGAATCATCCGGCGCATTTGTCGATGTGAAGCCTGCCCTGAGCACTCGGATTCCATCTCCGGCGCAGCATGAAAGACTTGATACAATGCAACACTGCAACTGAAATCTTTGGGCTTGATTCAAGCACCAGCCAGATCATCATAAGGCGCAGCTTAGTGAGGATCTTGTTACCGTGGAGGTGGAAGCCTGGCTTGCACGGGCGTCAACATCGAATCTATCAGGCGTTTGTCACTTTGCGGCTGGGTCCTAGGGGCAGCAGCCATGTGGAAATGAACCGTCTGCGTAGAGGTCACTTGTACCAAGCGCGAATTGCCCGAGAGTGGAGTGCTTCCGACTGTGTTATTCTTTCTGTACTGCGGACGAACCACCGCGTGCCTCACTGCACTCAGAGTTTTGGGACTTGCAGCAGCGCTAGCCGACCTCGAATAGGGAACTTCACCCTCTGATCAGCATAGGGTCTTTTTCAGCACTTAATCATAGTTTCTGAGGGCGATGTAAGAATTGGATAGCGGGCGAGAGAAGGGGACTTCTGTGACCGCGGCGCCAGTACGGAGCACTTCAGGCCCATTTCGTAGTCCAGTCGAGGGCACTAGAAGTCGTAGGCTCAGCAAGCTCAGGCAGCGCAGGTGAGAACGGCTCACACACATTTCGTGGCTGCCGGCGGGCGATGGCGGGCCGGAAAATCGAGGGCCCGCAACCACCAAAAAATATGAACCATGATCGTGCGCTTCTCAACCTGCCCTTTCCATGATAAACCGCTCCATTGCCAGGCACTCAACAACACGCGCTCGGATGGCATGAGTTTGCAAGGCTTTTCAAACGTTTCACAAACGTCTGCACGACACGAAGATGGCGCCCCGCATCCAGTGCTGCGGCGCCGTGCGGGCTGCACGCCCGACCGCCCCCCCTCTAGCCAGATCAGCGATGCCGTTTGGGCAGTCGTTCTCTACGTCGCAACCATGTGAGAAGATGAGCCGCGCTCGCCAGCGAATGTTTGCCTGGATCAAGTCTCGCGACGGCCAAGAGCTCGCCAAGGGCGGAAGAGGGCCCCGATATCTCGGGCCGTTTTCAGATCAACCCTTTCCGCAGAACCCTCTCTTCAGAAGCCAGCCCGTTCTGGACGAACCATCCCGGGAGATCATATGGGAAAAGGCTATGCGGCGCGGCGAGTCGCTCAAATCTGTCTCAGCTGAGATGGGCGTGGATGTCAGACGGGTTGCGGCTGTGGTCAGACTGAAGGAGGTTGAAAAGCAATGGGTCAAAGATGTAAGTCAAAAATGAATTTTCCTTTTGGACCACAAAGCTACGAGCTTTTCATTCTGGGCAACTTGGATGGCTCTCCATTCTCTTTCTTGTTCCTTGTTTCGCAATATGATGAGACAACCAAAATTTATTTTCGATTAGTCTTGAAGACAACAACCATGGTTAAACATTTTGATATTTCTGACCGAAACTCATTTCTACGCTCTTGGCTTTCTTTTCTTTCAGAGGCAAAAGACAAGGTCTAGCTGACACAGGCGCGGCAGGGCAAAAAATTGGCAACTCCCTACGCAAAAGCAGTCATGAGCATGCTGCCAAAAACATCGTATCGCGAGGGCGAAGCTACTGCGCCGCACGAGCCAGTCAACGAGGTGCACGTCCACAAGTTGACGATGCAGCAGTTGTTTGTGCCGGTGTCGGAATCGATGCATTTCACGCGCGAAGATGCTGCCAAGGCTTTCCACGAGTCTATGCTCTCGGCCGACAAACGATCGCCGCAGCCTCAGCTCATTCAGATGGAACGTGATGTTCTCGAAGGCATGAGCCGCGCGGACAGTCTGGATCGGTTCCGACAGCGGGTCCAGAAGGAGGAAGACACCATTGCCAAGAAAATAGCCAGGAACCAAGCGAGGGAGGAGCAGATGACGAGTCGCGTCAAGACGGACCGATGCGAGTTCCGGTTCAAGGAGATTGTCGTCGACGACGTCGGCCGAGACGGGAGGTCGCGGAAGGGGACGGGATGGCGGTACGGAGCCCCATTCGACGACCGCAAGCGCGGCGTCATCAAGATCCCGACGTCCGTCCCATGATCGCGAGCGGCCTTAGCCCGTGTTGCCTGCTTTCAGCTGGGCGGCGCAGAGCTCTTCGGGATGGTTCATCGTGACGACGACCCTGGACCGCTGCGTCACGACAGGGCCCCCTTGCATCTATTGTATATCACACATGTACCTACATTTTTGGTGAGCGATTCTTGACGTTTACTGTTTTGAGCCATGATTCATTTGGCAATACAACCTGCTGCAGCCGTGCCGTGTCTCAGTTTCCATTCGCCTCAGGGCCTGCCTGTTCATGGAGTCTTGTCTCGTCGACTCGTCGTCTATGATGAAGTTTCTGCGTAGTTGCTCGATGGCTTGCGGTTCTAGTCCGCATTCGGCGAGCACGTAGTTTTCGACGAAGCCGTAGTCCTCGCGTACGGCCTCGAGGGCGGCCAGCATGCGCTCGGGCCTGGCATCGTCAGCTCGGTCCATCAACGACATGGTGCGTTCAACCGCCGTCTCTCTCTCGCTCTGTGTCTCTCTCTTCCCGTCGCGGATCACTCTGCCTCCCCAACGCCGTTGCAGAAACGGGGGGCTGCTGAGGGAAATAGCAGGCCGGGACGAGTAATGGTGGTGGTGTAGGTGTTACGGCGGCTGCTGGTGCTCGTGATGGGGATGTTGCCCACGTCGCAGAGGTTGGGGAGGACGGATTGGTATATGCCGACAGGTCTAGTGGTGGCATTGTGCCCCTCTGCTTGTTTATATTTTTCTTTTTGTTGAAATGGTGACCCTTTTGTGACTCTGGCGTCAAACGACTGACGTCTCTGCTAAGGGGAACCAGTGCTTTGGAAAACCATCAACAAAGAATCATGAAAAATGATAGGAAGAATAAAGAGACAAGTATGTAAGAATGCGCAGATTTTGGACGTGATTGGTTCATGGCATCATCGCTGGCTAGGCCGAGGCTCTTTGCTTCTTCCTTCTTTTTGGTAAAGGCATCTTTTCTAGCCTCCGGTCGGGTCTCCTCATCCTCGGCGGTCGGGCAGTGCAAAAGCGGCCAGGGCGCGGGCTATGATACCTCAGGATACGGACGAAAGACTCACACACATGGCCACCGGATTATGACAACGTCTTACGCTCACAATCCACTTATCCTGCTCTTCATAGAGAGGATTTCGAGTGCCCAGAACGTTTTGAGATGTCTTGAAAACAACTCTCGACGCCCACGCTTTTGATACAAGAAACTCGGCAGAACTAGTCTTTTCCTCGGTAGCGTACCGCCGTCTAGTCTCGCGCATTTAATGGACGACGGACGAGCGTCTGCCTCTACTGCGCCGTGCCCATCACTGGCTTCATCACCGGCCTCATTGTACCGTTGTTGCCGCTGCCCATCATTTGAATATGCAGCTTCCGCGGCTGTTTGAACTCGACATAGTAGCCAATGCTAGCTGAAGAAAGGTCCGTGCTATGGAGCGTCGTTTTCCTGCAACGCTTCTCATCTTTATCCTTTCAACAGTGCGATTATTCCTGTTTTGGTTGTGACTTTTTAGGATTCTGACTCTGCTCTGGTCAAAGGTGGACTTTGGTTGTTGTAGCACCCAGTATCAAAGCTTGCCTGCTGACATTCTGAGGCTTCAACCATGGAATTCAGGGATGCCCAGGCGTATTGTTGCACTGAACCGCCGTATCGTCTGGTGTCGTTTTCCTGTTTACTCTGCCCTCGAGCGCAGCGAGGCCAGCCCGCCGCAGTTGACCCCTGGTTGAGACAATGACCTTTCGCCCACTGTCTTGGGGCTGCGGCTGGCCGCTGCAAAGCCGGCCTCGCTGACGCCCCATTGGAATTGTTGTCCCAGGCGGCCATTGTGTTGCGAGAGCGGCGACAATCCACTTCAACTTCCATAATAAACTACACAACCTCGACCTCTTCCGGTTTGTGTCACGGCTCATGGTCACGAGTGAGTGCAGCAAAGCCTGGGTCCGTTGACCGCAATCTCTGGCGTCCCTTGTGCTCAAGACGACGTCCAAGACAGGACGCAAACCTTACTAGACCAATATGACGCGGCGCCACGGTTGTCGTTGGAGGCAGCGCCACCCTCGCAAGTCACCGACACGCCCCTCTAGCAGGGCCAGCCAAGACGGAGGCCGTACCGGCCGGTAGACACTGGTCCCCAAGATGGCAATCGGACTCTCGTCAGGAAATAGTTATAGAATAGGCACGACAAGCTGGATGGTTCAAATTGTTTTCGTCTCCGTCGCTGTTCCAGACACGACCGCTTCAGTCTATAGATCTATCGTCAAGGGCAAGGCTCTGCTGCATGTTTGTCGACCCGGAGCGCTGGGCTCCCCAACTCGCCCTTCCTGCCGCCCTTCGTCCTCTACTTTCCATTTTATCCTGTCTCTCCGCCATGTTTCTCTCAAGTAGCTTTGGCGAGCCAGACCTGGCCCTCAAACGGCGCCAGCACGCCCTCCGCCGTTTTGCCGTGATGCGTCGACGTGATGGGCACCAGATTCGCCTCCTTCAGTCCCAGTTCCTCGGCCGTGGGCATCTGCCATGACTTCTTGCCCGTGGTGAAGTTGAGCGACACGACAATCTTGTCGCCGCCGCGGTGGTCCTCCTTGACAAACACAAACAAGTCTTTGTCTGCGGGGCGCAGGTCGCGGAAGTCGCCGTACACGAGCAGGTCAGCGTGTTCCCGCCGGAAGCGGAGCATCTTGCGCCAGAAGTTGAGCACGCTGTCCGGGTCGTCCAGCTGTGAAGCGACGTTGATCTCGCCCGCGAGTGGGTGTGGCTTCATCCAGGGCTCCTTGACGTCCTTGCCCTCCTTTTCGGCGGCCTCGGAGAAGCCGCCGAACTTGGCTTTGCCGTTCCACGCCATGGGCAGACGCGCGTGATCTCTGGCGAGGTACTGCAGCGCCGTGAAGGCCTTGTCGAGCTCCGCCCTGTTGTCGGGGCCGTGGCGCTCCTTGACCATCTGGTAGAAGAGGACGCTGTCAATGTCGAGATAGTTCTCGACGGGGTATGACTCCTTGGGTGTGTTGACGGTGCCAATCTCCTGGCCTTGGTACACATACTGCGTTCCGCTGAGGCACGACTCCATGAGGGCCAGGAGCTTGGCGCCGAGTGCGCGGAACTCGGGCCTGTCGTCGGTGAAGCGGGACACGGAGCGGGCCTGGTCGTGGTTCTCGATAAAGGCCGTGGTCCAGCCATCCGATCCAAAGATGAGTCCCTGGGTTCGCCCGATGGCGGCCTTGAAGTCGGGCAGAGTAAAGTTCCTGGGCGTCGTCTCGTACTTGTGAGTCTTGCCGAAGCCAACGTCCACGACGTCGAACTGGAAGACCATGTCGAGCTGCTTGGCTTTCGCGCTCACGTACTTGAGCACCTTGGCCATGTCCGGCGTGCAGGGAAGCTCGCCAACAGTGATGGCGCCGTACCGGGCGAGAACGGCGTTCATCTCTCCAAGGTACTCGTGCATCCGGGGCCCGTTGCAGTACAGCAGGCCGGCTGGCTGGAACGCGGCCTGAGGGTCCACGATGGGGGCGTCCGGCAGGTCGCCGGGCTTGCTGTACATGTTGACCGTGTCGACCCGGAAGCCGTCCACGCCGCGGTCGAGCCAGTACTCCATGGAGGAGGCGTAGATGGCCTTGCGGGTGACGGGATTCTCCCAGTTCAGATCGGGCTGTTCTGTCGCGAAGAGATGGAGGTAGTATTCCCCAGTCTGTTCGTCCCATTGCCAGGCGCTGCCGCCGCCAAAGTTGCACCTCCAGTTGTTGGGTGGCAGCCTCTCGCCCGTCGCAGAATACTTGGCTGATCGCCAGATGTACCAATCTCTCTTGGCATTGTCCTTGCTCAGCCTGGATTCCTTGAACCAGGCGTGCTGGTCCGAGGTGTGATTGATGACCAGGTCAAGCATGATGCGCATTCCGCGCGCGTGCGTCTCGCGAATGAGCACCTCCATGTCCTGAACGGTGCCGTAGGGCTTGTAGACCTCTTCATAGTTGGAGATGTCGTAGCCCATGTCGATTTGCGGACTCTCATACATGGGGCACACCCAGATCACATTGACGCCCAGGCTGGCGATGTAGTCCAGCTTGGAGGTGATGCCGGGCAGATCACCGATGCCATCGCCGTTGGAGTCACAGAACGAGGCGGGGTAGATCTGGTAGATGACTGCCTCCTTCCACCATTTCTTCTCACGTGCGACGACAGTCATGATGGCTGGTGGGCCAAAAATGAGAAATCTAGACACAACAGCGAAGGATGTGCAACGCAGATGGTGATGAGGGAAGGAAAAGGGGAGGGAAGGAAGGAAGATGGAGACAGAAGGCGAGGAGAAAGACAAGAGCAATCGAACGCAGTAGAAGTACGATTCGGCCCGGGGTGACCAGAGGAATCAATCAATCAATCAGCCTGCCAGAGACACAATCGGGGACATGCACGAAGGTAGAACGGTCAAAGATACGGACCAGACATTGGCCATTCTTTAAATCCCCGCCCTCCTCCTTCGGAAACCACCCCCGGCATCGTGACACCGGAATTGCGGAGAAATACTCGGAGTATCAAAAAAGGGTATGTGGCAGTGTCAGAGTCGGCGAGCTTGACAGCCAAGCATGATCGCTGTCGTCTTAACCTTATTTTGCAGTTACATCTGGAGCATTTTGGCCCGGCATGTCTCAGAGGAGAACCATGAACGCGGGGCCAGCCATTGGCGGGCCTCTCTCTCCTCTCTCTGTTTCTCTCCGCATCCCCAGAAATTCTCTTCCAACTTGAGAACGCTGTCGGACCGACTGAAGTTGGGGAAGCGGGTGCGGGGTAGGCGAGCTGGAGATGAAGAACTATTCAAACGACAAATGATCTTTCCGGTGATTCTCACTATTGGCATCTCTTGCCCACCATGAAACTCAACAAATATTCGAGAAAAATCGATGGCGGCTTCTCGTATGCCGAGTGATGGGTCACAAACGCCAGTCTGAGCGGGTTAGTGGAGGTGGGTTGTGGGAAAATACTGCAGATGCCCGTCGCTTAATGTAGATGAAGCGACAAATTCAAGCGGGCGATGCTGGCCATGGTCCTGGCCAGCGAGTACGAGCCGCTGTGATTGGCCAAAGTTCGGACCGAGCGAAACAAGCCCGAGGAGGGGAGGAGACGAAGAGGGGGCGGGCAGCTTTTGCGCTTCGCGTCTACGAGGCAAGACGAAGAGGACTGGCGCAGAATCAATGCGACCGGGGCGGGGGGGGGGAAGAGCTTCGAGAAGACGCGCGAGAGGGGGAACAGAGAGAGCATTGATCAAGCCCAACCCCAGACGTATGATGCTACTCCCCAGACAACCCACCCCTTTTGATGCAAGACGAGAAGGGGAAAAAAAAAAAGTCGAGAGAAGAACCCAATGGTGCCCTGCTCCAGCCACGCGACGAACCAACCAACCGTGCTGGTGCAGAGGTTTGGGCCCCACGTGCATGCAGGCAAAAGTGTGCACGTGAGCCGTGCTCGATTCAGCGCGACTGTCATGCCCGCCCGCGAATGCCTTCTCGTCTCTGCTTGGTCTCCAGGGGTCAACCCGGCTTGACCAAGCATCAGCCGCATGCTCAGGCCGAGAGAACCGCCGTACATGCAGGAGAAGTTGGGGAAGAAGAGCGCGCGCCCCTCCATCGTCGCCGTTGACGAGCCGTCAAACCAGCTGAATCGACCGCAGCTTGGCAGGATCTGCTTCTCTGCCCGTGTCCCCCAGATGGGGGACCCCGGGGCATCGTTCCGAGGCGACCTCCAGACGTGGCATGGGCATGACTAGAACCGCTGCTCGCATGATGTTCTCAGCACGCCACGACCATCATGTTGAGTCAATTGATTGACATCACCAAGACAAGCTCAGTCCCCCATGTCGACGCGTCTGGGTAAGGGCCATCGTGTCGTGTTTTCTGAAGCTGAGTTTCAGAGCAACCCTCACGATCGGTCCGCTTTGCCGTATGTAACCCTCTTTTGCTGCGCGGAGTGGATCTGCTGTGTCTGTTTGCCTTTTTTCCTTTTGTCTGTTTGCATTCCTTGTCCTCGCTTGCTTCCGAGCACAGTCGCCTCTTTTCCAGCCTTGGCGTTGCTTCAAGTTCGACTTACGGCACCTACCACAGGTGAGTACCTAGTGTGTTGCCACTGCGCCAGCTCTAGGGCCAATCTGCTATTTTTTTTTTCTTCATTTCTTCTTTTTCATTTCTTCAATTCTTCCGGCGACAGTTGGTGTCTTGTCGGACCGACGCCAAAGTCACAGACGATCAGGGCTGGTTCAATAGTCACCAATCTTGGGGGTCAAACGGCAAGATGCATCAGTTCGTTCCCGTGGCACCCAATTGGAAGGGCCGACGTGCAGCCATCCCCGTGGGGGAGGAGGACTACTGAGATCTGGGGAAAGCGAACCGGCTGGACAAGGCTGCATTGCATGCCAATGAAAATCTGGGACGCGACCCAACCATGGGCTTCATCCTTGTCCGCGGCTGCCCTGCTCCTGTGCCCGGAAATATTTGTTGGGTTCTTCTTGATGCAGCCCTTCCCGCCCCTACGTCACCAGGATTGGCGCGTCGATGCTCCTATTGTACAATTTCGTTTGTCACCAATTGCACCGTGTCGCGAGTAAAGAACCTGGTCGCATGACCATGTGGATCATTGTATGACAAGTTCACGGGCCTTTGGACAGCGTAAGAGCATAATTCATGTGCTTCCTGTTACAGTGCGCGCTGACGGACAGGAACAAGAAAGGAGGCATCTCATTTCTCACACGAGATCAAGGATCCCCAGATGTCTCCCACCCCCGGACCTGGACCTAAAAAGGGAACATTGACTGAAGATGTGCCGGAATACGACGGCGGGAACAAACCCGGGTGTCAAACTGAAATGAAATCTCGAGCCAACGGATGAATTTTTCTCTTCTGATCTCAAACAACAGCTTGATTTTATCCTGCCGGTCCGGCGAATCGCCCATTGGACAATGGTGTGTGTGGCGTTGCCTCTGAAGCCGTCAAGTGACCTTGGAAAAGAGCAAACCTTGGGGATTCTCGTCGGTCCAAGAAACACGGCCGCTCCGTTCCTCCCCCCGCGCGGCCCCAATCCGCCACCCCTGTCGCCGGTTTGCTTGGGGTAGAAGAGCATCCGTACAATATGGGACTCCCACATCCTACGAGTCGGTCCCTGCCTAGCCCTTGGGGGGGGGGGGGGGG
>JAPFUF010000187.1:0-46235 GCA_030780645.1 Aschersonia sp. MBC 508 | reverse complement strand
GGGTTACACGAAATGCGGTACAAATTTCAGGCTCGGCTACACAGCCTGGCTAATCTCATTGTCTTCGCTGGCACGCTAAATAATCTCAAACGCAGGAAACCGGAATTGTGAGATTAGAAGCTATTCTAGAATATGTGATCACTCATAATTAGTTGTCCTGATTTTTCTATGGTGTTACTTAAGATGGACAACGCTCGCTACCTTTATCACTTGTTTGAAGTTTCATAGGCAGGTTTAGTGCGGTAGTGCCGCTCCTAGGACTATTTATTACCTATACGTACGAGGTTTTCGTATTTTCCAAAGGATTTAATATTATATTCAAAGAGAGAATATAATAGCATCTTATAAACACTAAATGTGAAACTTAAGATTATAATTTCAGGGATTATTGGTGGCCTGTATAAGCCCTTCCAAGTGAAATAGCCCTATGAATATGGGTAGCGTATATGCACGTAGATACCAAGTACCTTTTAGCAGGTGGAGACCCAACACCTTTTGCCTCGATGCGTGAGATGAACCATAGTTTGGCTGTTGCCCGACGCCTAACCCCACCCACCACCTACCTAAGTACATTGGCAGGTACCTGGGTATTCATCGACTGCACACAGCAGTGCAGTGCACTATTGAGGGCCACCAAAAAGAAAGGCAATATTTTTTGCCGAAGCAGCATGGCGACATTTCGGCGTTTTCGACCCGATGACTTGAACAGGTTCTCTAAATGCAATCTTGATCCTCTGACTGAAACATACGAACTGGGATTCTACCTGCAATATTTTGCCAAGTGGCCCTCGCTTTTCCAGGTGTGCGAGGACAAGGGCGGAAATATCGTGGGCTACAGTGAGTCGACCATTTCCCCCAAACCCGGTCCATGCCGCTGTAATCGTTAATCATGCAACAGTCATGGGCAAAGTCGAATCTTCGCCCGATAGCTACCGTTTCTCGGAGCACTATCTGCCATGGCACGCTCACATCACTGCGCTGACTGTTTCTCCTGAAGCCAGGAGGTTGGGCATTGGCAAGATCCTGACGAAGCAGGTAGAGGCAGCTGCAGATGAAAACAACGCGTGGTTTGTAGATCTCTTTGTCCGCCAAAGCAACAGAAGAGCAATTGAATTTTACGAGAGCCTGGGCTACAGTGTCTTTCGGATTGTTAAAGATTACTATGGAGATCATGCAACGGATCCGAGCAAGGCGACCGAGGACGCTTTCGACATGCGAAAGCCTATGAGAAGGGACAAGGACCGACAGCACATTCGTGTTGACGGTGAAAAACACGAGGTGGACCCAGAAGATGTATGGTGAAAAGAAGGGCGCGTAAATTGGACATCGTCGTGGAATATCTCTCATATTGTTCACTAGGCTCTCGAGTAGGGCTTTATATCATCAATGAATGCTGCCGCACAAGGCTGAATGAAAGGGCAAGGGAATCTAAGCGTCAATGAGAGGTCTTTGCGTGGTCCATCAACGGTACTCCAGTGGCTCCGAGCTCGGCAAGGACGAGCAAGAGCCAGCTTTCGATAGCTATACTGCAGAGTAAGTGTCATTGGCGTCATGTTTTCTCTATTTGCGTATCTCAAGGGCTTGTAGTCTGTCAAGGAGCAGGGACTCATGAAGAGCGATCAAGTAATGGAGGTATCACAAGTATGTGTTTAGTACAAAGCAGGCACAGCTAGAAGCTCAGCGTTTGATGGTGGTCATTGGGGCAGCTTGGCATTGGTCCAAACTCTCCAGTTGAGCTCGAACGCAGGCAACAGAACGCAGTGATTGAGCGGGCCCGCAACCGCATACGTCGGGTACCTCGAGTTGCGATCTTCATCCTAGGTAGGTCGGAGGGTTCGCAACATTGAGTGTGAGGGGAGGTGCTCGTCGAGAGTCATTCGCTGATATTTGCAACATTCCTCTCAAACAGGCGGGCCATCTAACGGTAACCGACGATACGAAACGAGAGCTTGCATGCATTGTGAGTCAACACAGAAAATATTGATAGACAATAAGATGATCAAGCTCACCGCTGAAAAAGACTCCCTTCCTCCGGGCGTCGAGCGAGTGCTAACAAACTCCTCTTGGGGGAGGGGGGTGGAATACTCGTGGGAGAGTTTACGTCTTGAAGCTCCCAACCCTTCCTTGGCCATGCTGCTGGATATGCTTGCCATGTGTCTACTACCAGGTACTTGGTAGTTACCCGCCCATTTATGTCTACCTACCAAGTTTGGTAGGTACTTCAGGCACCTTAGGTTCCTAGCAGGTACCTAGCCGAGGTAGCCAGCCTCAAGTCAATGACCCAGACCAATCACGAATCTAGGTGCTCAAGGGTTAGCCAAGGTGGATCATGTATGGGTGCCCGCCTAATCATCGGGCGCCAGCGTGTTTGCGCTGCTTAGCGGAAGTTGACGTTGCCTGCCGGTAGCATTTTTTCTTCTCGCACTCTTCCTTGCACACCTATCTTCTCTTTGACTCACTCGCCCGCATCCGGATTCGCAAATATATCGCCAGTCGCCGGTTCACCACCTCTTTGGATCACATTGAAGACAAGGCGCTCCTTCTCAATCGGACCGCAGACGCATTCATGGCCACTACTTCGATGGATTACGAGGCTGAAGGCGGTGATCGCTACGATGGTTTGTTTGCCCCCAAAACCCCAGCGCCGTCGACGCGACGAAAATGAATTTCGGCGACATATCCTACGCAGGGGCTGTCTAGTCTCACTGACTCGTTCTGCAATACCAGATGATGCCTCGCGATACGATCGCGACAATAGGAGTGCATCCCCGCGACCCAATCGCGACGACAATGACGGGGGGCGTCGTCGATCTGCCTCTCCGAATGGAAATGCCGACGCGTGAGCATTCTTTTTCTTAATACTGGGACTTTTAAATGGAAAGTAAAGAAATACGGTTGCGTCCTTGCTGACTATGAGCACACATGATGTTTTAGATTGTCTAAAGTTTCCGTTGGCCACAAGGACGACGATGATGACGGCGCCGTAAATCCTGGATCCAACCTCTTTGTCACTGGCATTCACCCTCGCCTGACTGAGGCAGAAGTCTCCAAAATGTTTGAGAAGTATGGAGACGTTGAAAAATGCCAGATCATGCGCGATCCTCACACCAAAGAGTCCCGTGGATTTGGATTCGTGAAGATGGTGACTTCGGAGCAGGCTGAAGCTGCGAAGGAAGGCCTTCAAGGCGAACAGATTGACGGCCGGACCCTGAGTATTGAAAAGGCACGCCGGGCTCGGCCACGGACACCGACCCCCGGTAAATACTTTGGACCCCCAAAACGAGGCAAGTTGGATCAATCGAGCTGTGATTCTGGATCATCTCGGAGAACTGATGAGAATTTTTAGATCCGAGACCTCGCTTTGATGACCGCCGACGTGGCGGTTATGGAGGTGCCGGGGGCTATGGACGTGATGATTCTTATCGATATCGCGGCTACGAGCGCAACTACGATCGCAGACATGAGGATCGTGGATACGAGCGTGGGAGTCACGATCGCAATTATGACCGTGGAGGCTACAGGGATGACCGTCGCTACGATGATCGCAGCTACTCCCGTGAGAATGAGCGGGGAGGGTACGAGCGCCGGGATCGCGACGACTACTACGGTCGAGAGCGTTATGGGGGACGCGAGGATCGCGACCGATATGGATCTCGCAGTGGCGCTGGTGGATATGAGCGTGACCGGTATGAACGACAAGCAGAGCGTGGTGCTCCAAGAGAAAGAGATGCCGTAGCCGGAGGCTCTAGCTATGGAGATACGGCTTCACGATCCGAAACTCGTGATGCGTACGGAGGTTCGAGACACGCAGCGCCATCGCCGTAGGAAAAAAGCTAACGTTCACAGGGGCTGACTCGTCCGCGCGATGACTCGGCATCGTGCTTTCACCATAATGAGTTCACGGACAGAGGCAGTTTCATCTTGGTACTGTGGAAACAACTTGCCAGCCTCGACGATCTTTGCCATGTTTGCTGAAGTCTGTGGATTGTGCCAATCCCAGTTATCTAGGATATCTGACGGCATCCTTCTCACATGGGCGAATTCCTGATTTCGTCGATCTCCGGGGTAGATGAAGATTTTTTTGGTCTCGTCTTGTGTTACTATCATCCTTGGTGTTTTTCTCTTCTTTCGAGTCGCTTTTCGCTGCCCCCTTCGCACCTTGCTGTCGACGCCTCGATACTTTCTGGCCATATTCAGTATTTGTCCCTTGTCACTTTTTGTACTGCCTTACAGGTCATATGCGGCAACTGTTCGTCGATGGACAAGACGTGGCAGCAATCGCATCTTTGCAGGAGCATTCGCTTCATCATCGTCAAATTACACGACAGACTTGGTAGCTATGACAGCGCGACACCCTCCACAGTCTCTGGCCTCGGCAGTTGGCCCAATAAACCTAATATGCAAAAAAGTCGCATTCGACCACGTATGCTGCTTTGCAGCTGCATGTATCAATATCACCAGTATCAACTTCCACCATGCCTTGCCGGGCTCAATGGACCACAACTATCGATGTCCAAAATCAGAAGACGTTTAGAGAGCACGCTATATTGATGCGCCTTCGTTCGGTAATTCGAAAGATGAATCGTGAATATGCCACCTTCGCCGAGAGAGACAAATCCAGCACGTGATTCTCCGTCATCATTACGAACATACACGAGCAGGATTGTTTCTCCGTGTCTCATGAATGCAAAAGCGACCGCGTCATTTTCTGTCATTATGTCTCGGTGCACGCAGCGACACCTTGCGTGCGATTGGTAATAATACCACAACGTGAAGGAGGTCTGGGTATCATCTTACATGACATACTTCTAGAATCGCGCGTGTTTCATTTTCTGATCTTTCGCTAACTTGTTTAAGGCGAAGTAGAAGCGTGTGTCGACAGTCCGCCAGCTTACATTCTTTGTCTCCGCCTTTGCCTCTCCCTTTCCCATCTTCTCTCACTGCTATGCGTATGAGTCTACCTCAAACGATCGGCAAGGCCCAGCAAACACCCTGATCGTGCCCGAAAGCAATTGGTTTGAAGCATAAATACAGTGCTTCCTCGGAGCGATGCATGACACGGCTGCAACTTGTTTTCCCGGTTGACCTCCGCTGATCATTCTGTTCGAACGTCAAATGTCGCTCTGGCTGAATTCCATGATCCATCGACTTGAGGTCTATCGAGATTAGGTATATCTTGTCACGAGGTCATCCGCCAAGATTTCAAGTTCTCCGTACACTCGCAGCAGTCAACGAGTACTTGCAACGTGGGCCATACAAATTTGAGCTTCGTAGATGTATTATATCAGAAGCGTCGGGTTTGCCCGCGTAAATAGAGCAGATAAGGCTTTCAAGATATGGCGGGGAATCTTAGTCAAAATATGACTATGTTGCTGCAAAAGGTTCATGATGTCGATCAGCGTTCGCCCTCTTCCAGGAAACTGCTCGCATTATGTACGCAAATGACTCATTGCCCAGGCATGGATAGCTGTTGGTGTTTGACTTTCTTTCCTTCCTTAAGATGAATTGAATTATGTGTCACTTGGGTTTGCATTGGCCCCAATGAGCCACCCGACGCCCGAGACCAATGTTCCGGTTGCGGCCTCTCGAAGCTGATCTCGACGTCTTGCAGATTGCCGTGGGGCCTCCGTAATGACCTGGCCAGTAGTCATCTCGGATCCAGTCATTCTGTTCAAACTTGGCATGGTCGTCAGGTTTTTCCGAGCTGCACGAGCTGTCGCACGAGAAAGGTCAAACAGAGTCATGGGTGCCTCTTCGACTTGGCGTAATACAGACTTGGCATTGCGATCTCCGTTCTGAGGTTGACCCATCAGCATTGGGCGAGGCAAACCCCCTGATGGGTCCCTGGCTTCAATTCCATTGTCCCAATAATCCTCATTGGCTGCCTGCTCCCCGATTAGAGCGTCCAATTGCTCTTCGCATCTTCGATAGCCCTTCAATATCACTTGAATCTGGTCCGTAGGTGCTACCCGTAAAGCTGTTGCGAGACAATCTAGACGTTGCTCAAGATGTCTAATATCCAGATTACCATTTCCGGTGCCGAGATGTGTCGGTTGTTGTGATTTCGATGTGCGTAAATACTGGCCGGCTCGCACGGCAGCCTTCCATGACCATTCATCTGTGATGGTGCGACCGTGGGACAGGTTACTGAGACGATTGGCGACGTATGAGTAGGCCGTTTCAAAATCATCTTCGTCCAGAGCTGCCGAAATGCACATCGCGGTGATGCGTTTCTCCGCGATGATCATGTCCGATTCGTGGAATTCCATCACATCTTTTCTCTGAGATCGAAAATTGCTTTGGGATATGGACCTGGCTCTGATGATATGCTTTCCAGTCTCCAGAAATTCGGGGAGCCGCGAATACGCACAAGGGTTCTGTTCAAGTACTTTTCCGATGATTGAAATGGGATCGGAATGTACTCGAAGAACAACGGGGCTGAATGGCTCCCCTTGCTTCAGGAGTAATTGGTAATTGCTCAGGGCACGTGCAGCTTTCATAAATGCCTCAACCTGATGGAGTGCGGGGGAGGAAATGTCGAAAGTTTGTATGCTTTAAGAGGTTAGTCGGATAGCTAGTCATCTTGAAGGCGAACTGACATTTTTTCACATCTGCTGAGACCTGTACAATTTCCGCCAAATTCTGAGGCGTTGTCGAATGCCGCCAAGGCTGTCTGATATATTGTCTCTCGGAGGGCATCCTCTGGAAGAACTTGGTGGAATTTGTCACCATATAGGCTTCTTGCCAGCTCATAGCCTGCAGAATCGCTGTAAGCTTGAGTATGACGCATGCAATAATATACGTACGATCAACAGAGAGCAGCAATTTCAGGAATTCTGTTTCGATGACGAGGTCATCAATAAGTTCGAAAATGCCCCTTCCAGTGCGGGAGTTGTTATTGCCCCAGTGCCGTAGCCATAGCAGTTGGTTTCGTGACTGCCGCAGGTAGCCATCATCCTTGGTATCAACAAGTGTACGGATGGCGTGCAGGAATTTCAGAACCTCAGACTTCTGGTCTCGAGCATCGCGGCGAAACTTAATGTCCCCCACTCGCCTCACTGAAGTTGGTGAGCCGTGGAATGTCAATATGTAGGCGCTAAGTGTGAGTCCGATTGAGATCCACAGCGAATGTTCATTAGCTTTCGTCAGCGGGTTGTCCTGGTTCAGTAGACCATGACGCAAACACAATGAAACACGATCGCTTTGAACATATGGATCGGCATCTGTGGGGATATCAGGTAGCGTTGAGAGGACATCCTCAAGAGATGGCAATCCCAGGCAATTTGGAGAATTATTTGACCACGAGTTAGCCAAGACTGCAAACGACTCCCGCAGGCAGTCAAGCGATGTCTCTTGGACGGCAAAGACACAGGCCAATGTCATCCTTGCATATGTCTGGCGTAGATAATCCAGACGGGATTGAGGCAGCTGGACGCTGATCCCGTGGCCAAACTCGACTTCACCTGGGCCATTCCAAGCTTTTATTGCTGGAAGCACGATATCCCATGACGAGGGAGCAGAAGCCACCAGCCATTGAAGGACATGCTCCCATCCGTCGCAGGCTATCGCAGATGTCTCGGTAGAGTCATTGCATGATGCCTCTTTCCAACGTTTGGAATGATGCACCCACGGACCAATGATATGGCGGAGAGCGTAGTCAATTTCTTCGTATTTGTTCAAAGAGAAGTTTGATGAGGCGAGAAGATACTCGCTCGCTTGGCGGTCCGTCAGCTTCTCGAAGTCGAGCAAGGAGCCTTCAGATGGGGTGCGCGTTCCGCGCCGCAGATTTTTTCTGATGTACGGAATGACAGTACATGCAGTCCATTCGTATAGAGCCACGTGATGATGAATGAAAGGGAGTAAGAGATTCATTATCTGTGTCAGAAGTCCAGCTTCAGAATGCATGAGACGAGCTCTGGTAATGAGAAAACGACCGACTGCATCATGTCCCGCGGTCTGATGAACATCTGAGCACGAGAAAGGCATGAGGCGCAATTTCCTGAGTTTCTTCCTTGCTTGGTCCTCCGACAATCCTTCAACTGGCGAAAAGTTCAATTCATGGGGAGATCGCTGTGTTGAGCGTGGCTCGGCAAGGACGGCTAAGAAGTCTGCGTAGGTCGATGGGTTGACAGTTTCGGGCAAGTACGTCAAAAGAATGCGCAGCGTGAGCTCATTATTGAGGACTGGGCTATTTGAGCCAGCCAATGCGACGAAGCTGCTCGTATCGGCATGAGAAGCCAGGTGCACAGCCAGAAGCAATACTTTGGCACGCGAATGGGAGGCCATTGCGCAGTGCCGCCGCCTTTGAAAAATCAGACTGGTGTGGTAGGGAAAAGACTGTTGCAAGATGACATGGCGAGGGTCATTGAAAACCCCGAGATGGACGAGCTCTTCGAGGTTATGGTCCTCGCGTCGTGGTGTTGTCTAGAATAGTTACCTAGGTACCTATCGGTCAAATATTAGGAGCTTCAATATACGGTGTGCTTTGTCAGCCTTTCTCCAGCGCTATGCATTAAACAATATATCGAGGCCCGCCTACTTCCTTGCGCGTGTTTAAGGTTAAGACAAGAGAAAAAAAATAGAAAGTGTGAATTTATAACTAGAAAAGCCAAGGGGACTAACAAGCATACGACAACCTAATAAAGCTTATAATATTTTTTATATTTACTAAATATAATGCTTATGCTTATGCTTATGGGTAGTGGCTATAGCTTAGGCTAAATGTCCACGGGCCTAAATACTGGATATAGAAATAATTATAGATTTGCAAAAAAAAAAAAATCATTTAATAATATATTAGTCTTATAACACCTAAGAAATAGCTCTTAAGCATTAGTTTTATTAGGTTAAATTTAGACAAATGCATACAACCTATTTAAGGGTTTTTAAATTGCGTAGGTACTTACAAATAGGTTTTTTCAAAATAGATATCTATTAGGTCGAGACTTACTAGATAAGTGGGTATTAGCCCTTCCTTGGGTGCCTAATACCTACCTAATAGATACTAAATAGACACCTGAGGCAGGTAACACTGGATCGCGCGTGTTTAGGGTGGGTAGCGTGCGTTAGTGCCGCCCCACTGATGGCTTAGTCAGCCACATGAGACGCAGCAGAGCTCTTCTTGCAGACGAGCACCAATACCCAACTGACATGGAACAGAGCGCAGATCACGCCCTTGATTGATTGACGCACCATGGCATCTGGCTTTGGCATGCATGGAGGTGAGTTCATTCGAGTCTTGACTGGTACGTCGATCACTGAGCCTCGTCTGATTGTCATGCGCTTAGGCATTGGACGATGTTTTCCTTTCTGGCAAGAGGTCATGGCTTGCTATGTCATCAACACCTCAGCAGAGGATATTTCCGGCAAAAAGAAATGCTCCCCTGCACTGGAAGATTATTACGAGTGTTTGCATCATAGAAAAGAGGTGAGCGGAACTGGTAACGCAACGCAATCATGTCACTTAAATATGGTCGCAGCATGCGAGAGCGTTGGTAATGCAAGCCGCCTTCGCCCGCTCGGAGGTAGCGACGCCGCGAGACGATGCGCCCAGCGCCAAGCAGATCAGAAGTCTGGGTCTCCTTGGGAAAGAAGAGGATACAAAGAGGATATTGAGCTCCGATTAGTTGAAGTGGCGTACTGGGCCACCAGGCCGACGGCCTTTTCAAATCAGTGGGCAGGCTAGTATAGTGTCCGAGATTGGTAGCCTTTGAGCAATACTCTGCCAAGAATGGGACATATGCTATCTTGATCTGACTTGCTAGAGATCGGACGGCGGTGTCAGACTGCCAATGGAAGAGAGAGACCCATAGACATAGCCGACGCCAATGAGTCGGCAGATTCGCGAAACAGTCATTTGGATTGGAACAGCACGCCTCCCAAGTCTATACTCGCTTCTAGTAGAAGAAACGCTCTCCACCGTCGACGCGATACAGAACATCAAACTGGCGTGGTGGTGACATGCCTGAATGTAAAGACTCTGCGGCCTGCGTCTTTCAGCCGCGGAGGAGAGCCAGTTGATGATTGCGGACGAACATGCCGAACGTCAGGCGGCCTAATATCTCTCCCCGAGGCCAGACTCGGAACGACTGAAAACTGAAAACTTCTCTGGTAGAGATCCTTCCCCCATGCTACCCGGTAGTATTTGATCTTATTGAGATCCTCTCGAATCCACTGAAAGTACGCATGCCTTGCCATAGACTCGTATCGGCTTGCTGTCTGAATGATCTAGACGATCTCTCAGTGACTGCGTGACAGTAGGCAATTTCGGGTCACCAGGATGTTGCTACGACTCGACCACCGCTCTGAGTGAAGCCTCGGCAGGCGGACATAACCAGGGCACAATTCGGCCCCTAGGTGCATAGAGGTAGGCATATTTTAAGAGGATGAACTCGACACTTGGATCAGTCTGGAGGTCTGGGCGGTATAGTGTTGTTTTAGCGCAAGATAAGATTCAAGAGTTCAGTGCCTGTGGAAAGTAAAACTTTGTCCTCAAAAGTACTCTTGTTTTGGGGGGTGCAGTGAAGTTCGATACTTATGGGCACGGATTATGATGACTCGACTGGTAGAAAGCTTTATTGATTGTGGGAACGGCACAGGCTGCGCTCCTGCCAGGTAGGAACTCGGTACCCCAAGAACGTGCTATCAACGCTGCAAGCTCGCTATTCAGATCATCATCGTTTCCATCGTTTCGTCATATCGTGCCTTGTACGCACACCTCGTCAAGACTCTTTAAAGAAATATGTCCCCGCCTTGACCATATATCCACCTCTGCCATGCTTGATCGTAGGCTGCCTCCAAATTCTCGACCCATCGACGCGTATTAAAAAGTCCGCAATGCCACCTGCTATTCCACAGTAGCCTTCGCATATCGGCCAAGAGCCCTACAGCCCGACATTGCTCATTTCCGGTGCAAATATACGTCAATTCATTTGCTAATTCGATAGCCGTTCGCTCATATTCCGCTTCAGAATCTGTGATCAGTCTGGCTGCGGCTTGTTCACCCTCTATAGTTCGAGGTAGAGCACCACGCAAAATGGATGCAGCCATTCGAGAGCACATCTTATAAGGATACCGAGGCAAAGTCAGAAGCGGCGTGCTGGACCACAAGACGTCCGCAGCTGTCGTGTGGGCATTACATTCGGGCGTATCGAGGAACAAATCACAAACGCTAGCTCGTAAAATGTGCTGGCTCTTGGGAGCGACGTCCGTGAATATGATGCGGCTAGCAACTTCGGGACCGGCCCAGGCCAATGCGGTAGCGCGCAGATTACTCTCACCAGGGTCAGGGAAGCGCAGTAACCAAAGCACGGCTCGAGGAGCTCGAGCAAGAATTCGCAGCCAAGATCGAAACGTCGTCGGGTCAATCTAATTCAAAAGAGCAACGCCAGCGTTAGGTCTGACCGCAATGATTTCAACAGCCGGCGAATGTACTTGCCTTATACAGCTGATTGAAGTTACCCAGAATGACGACCTCGTTACCTATTGTGGGGAACAATTCCTTGCGCATCTGCCATCTTCGCCTCTCTGTTTCGTCCCACGTGAGGCCTTTGTCTCCCGAGGCACAGGATTGGGCATGGTCACAGCAGAAAAAGGTATCCTGACAGAATATCACATTCTCTGAATACATCCATTCGCCATCATCGGTCTCGTTGTTGTCGAGGAATACCCCTTCAATTGTCGTGTTGTCTCTCCACGGACGAAGAGTGCACGCTGGAACGGCAGTTTCATCGGCTAATATGTAATCGCACCACTCGGCCCCGAGGGTTCCTGCGAACCCCATGAACGACATCTGAATTGGCGCTGGCCTGGCGGCGAAAATTTCGTTGCGCGCGCCCCGAGTATAGCCATTCAAGTTGACTAGGATGTGAATATGGTCCTTGTTGATCTGATCAATCAGCTGGTCTGAAGACCATTTATGAACGTCCCGAAAGACGGGTGCCTCTCGTTCGATTTGCTGTCGGTGGACAGATCCATCACTCAGCGTCGTGGCGTAACAAATTGCTCGAACACGACTAGGGTTGTGAAGCCCGAATGCAGATTGCATGCTAAAGAGAGTGAGCTGTGCCGTTGCTATCACTTGGATTTGAAATCGAGACAGACAGAAACCTACAGATGCGCCAGAGGATGATTGTTAAAGTCTGATGATAGATAACCCACGTTGAGATGTGGATTAGGGGGAGGGGGCGGGGGATAAATTGCCGCCGAAATCCATGAGGAACGCAATGTTGAACAAGATATTCGGAGTGCGTTCCTCTGGGCGATACCACGAATCTGGCTCGCTGTTAGAGGGCATGTGAAGGTGTGAAAAGGAAGCACAGTGGGAGCAGTCGGCACTACGAGATTTCGTGGTAGCTTCGGTCTGGCGTAAGATGCGTTAATAACTCGCCCATTCCAGTAAATTTCCTTGTACCAATTTCTTTGTACGACCTTGATGATGCGTTCTATTAAACGCACTAACCGAGATCCCTCCCAGGGTTGTCCGGCCCATAGGCGAAGGGCTTCGGCAAGGTCAAAAGAGGGATTGTGGCATAGTCTTTGCGCCTGATTCGTCAGTTCCGCGATGAAGGCGTCTTGTAGAACGCCGACGCCCCAATGGGCTGCATCCTGAAGTTGCTGTGTCACGATATCAGCAACGCGCCCAGTGAGGCCGCTTCCGTGTCCCCTGATTTTAACATCTATGAGTCTTCCGTTGTCATCGACATGCCACCGGTCATATCTTCCAAGTTCAAGTGCCACGCCACCGCGGCCATGCCAGTTGCAAACGGAGTTCAGAGCAGTGGAAAGCCCACATACTGCCTCAGCAAATCCGGGATTAACGTTGACAGCACGACGATAGTAAAGTATGGCGTCGTTGATCCGTCCCCGGTCTTTGACAGCATTGGCAAGATTTGTCAGAGCTATGTCAAAGGTATCGTCGCAAGAAACTGCGCGCTCGTACATCTGAATGGCAAGGTCCAGTTGGCCCACGTCTTTGAGTAAGCTGCCAAGATTTGTGTGTAAGTGGACATGGTTTGGATCAAGCCGAAGACCGTAGTTATAGTACGCTAGAGCCAACGCCAAGCCGCTACCGGGAATGATATCTGGCACGCCAATCTGGCCTTTGCCGCTCGACGGCACCGCCGGAGTGGCGCCGGCCTGCTGGATGCCTGCCAACAGTATGCCAACGTTGTTGGCCGTTGACGGGCTTTCCTGAAGGGAAAGGGACAAATAATAGAGCGCGAGAATATCTCCCACCTGTGACAAGCCACTAAATAAATTCGAGTCGGCTTTCCCTCGCGCCATGGCATCTTGAAGAATTCTTGCCAGAGATAGCAGCGAATTGCTTGTGGTTTGAACAGCTGCTCGTTTTGCAGCTCCGCTTCTGAGGTGGAAAAGACCTGGCAACTCGCCGCGATTGCCGAATACTTGGCTAGCTGTATGACGAGCTCGTTCTGGAGGGAGCATCAGGGGCCGTATCAACGGCATTCTGTGACCGTCGGTCGCTCGGCTCAAGCAGTGCGGCATCAAAGAAGTCTGCAAGTGGCGCAAAAGATCCTGAATACCCCGGTTTTGCCACCCCACGCTGATCAAGACAGCTTCCTGGAAAGCTTGCGATGCTCGCTCGAAATCTCTTTGGCCGTAGAGCATCGTTCCTTTGGCATGGATAAGAGCCAAAAGTCTGCCATTATCCCGGCCTGGGATGCCGTAGCCACTGGATAGAAATCCGTCTTCATCAACGTCATGATTGTTTCCCCTAGGAATAGGATCGCTGGAGCGACAGTTAAAGTCTAGAGGCGGCATCCTCGGTGCAGATTGAGTGGCGCGTCCCTTATAGCTGTTTGTTGTTGACCCATCTGTCATCGACCTCAACGCTTTTTGAAAGCCTGAGATCACCTCGATGGCGTCCTCGCTGCGATTTTTATACATATGCCCTACCAGATGTTCGGTCGCGTCTAAGAATGCGGGCTGTAACTTGACCGCTCTGAGCCATTTTTGTTCAGCTTCCTCCTGACGACCTAGACAGAACATTGCTGCACCCAAGTGTGTGATAGCTTCGACGTGACTGGATCCAATTTTGTCAGACGCAATCCGTGCCAAGTCTGCAAATGATAATTAAGACCTACCTTGGGTCGACAACGACAACCCGGGAGAACCACTTTAATGCATCGTCGTACCGCTCTAGCGCGTAGAAAAGGCAGCCCCCGACCAGCATGCCGTCGATCCATTCCCATTCACTTTGCTGACATAGATTCCGCAAGACATCCAGGGCATTCCACGCGTTTGACAATGCAGCAGGCTTTGCCGCGGCTGTGGAGCTGCCAATGCAGGAAAAGACCAGATCCTGCTCTGTAGGGATGGACGTCCGGTACGATGGGTATTGCCCCATACTTGGGACTTCAGTGTGGTGTAGCGTAGATGGATTGTGTGATATCACTTCATTATCGAGCATGAGTTGCCTGGCTTGCGGAGGCAAATCGCTCGCAAAGTCTCCATGAGACATTGTGCTAGAGGCAATTGTATGAGGCACAATTGACTTGGTGATGCACGAAAGTCTTGGGGGCTTTGGATATGCAGGAAGCTTTAGTGTGCCGAAGTTTGTCGAATCGCGTCTGGTCGGGTGAGTCTTTCCACCGGCCTGGAAAATTGACAATAATGAAATATAGACCTGATGCGAGTGAAGGAGGGCTCTTTCCCGAAAAGATGGCTCGCCTTGAAGAGAATTTGTAAGAGCACCAGGCATCACTTCAATGTTCTGATCTGGCTGTGTAGACCATCGCAATTCCTGCACAGGTTGGCTGACGGCCATTGAAGACGCCCGAGTTTCGATGCAAGCTGGAAAATATTGGAAATACGCATCTTTACGAGCACATGAAATCGCCGGCGGTTGGTCCACCCTGAGGTGATGCCTGGCAAGCTGAGGAAGTTTGCTTTCTTGCCGGCGATCCTGGGCGAAAGAATCTTTGTGCCATTCAAGGTGACTAAACGTGAGAGGGCCGTTTGTGGAAGTCGGAGGTGGACAGAAGGCCCGTACGTTGTGCTCGTGTGCTCGTAAAACCGGCTGATACACATCTGAGTGTTGGACTGCGCCTACTTGGATTGGAAACCCATCTTGAACGGACAGGGAGTCAACGCTTGGGGACAGCGTGTCGTTCTCGGCCCATGTAGATGTTGACAAATTTCTCTGCAACGGAATATGTTCGCGACGATTAAACCGCAATATTTGAGTCCCCAGATATTGTGACGGATTGGCAGAAGATGAATGCTGAATTGGGGCCCAGGTGTCGGATGAGACGGGCAGTATGATGTGCTTTTGTGGGGGCGAAGCGGGATATGCCTGGATCGGTGAGCCGTCATATCCCGCATCGACGACACCACCTGGAGTTTTCCTGCGAAGGATGTGCTCCGGTGACAGCGATGGACGAGCAGCTGTTGATGGCGCAGTCTCTTGCCTCGCGAGAGTTGTTCGGATCGGCAATGAACGCCAATAGCTTGGCGCAATTTTCTGGGCGCCTGTATCATCAAGAGCGTCGATATCCTGATCAAGTGGAATAGACCTCACGCCAAAACTTCGCGGTATCTGAGCCGCCTTGGGATGCATCTGTGATGCTGGGTACATATCCAACGAATTGAAGTCGATCGACAGGTGCAGGAAGAGAGAACGATGATGAGGAGCTGCTCGCAAGTCAATGAGTAGTCATGACTGGTCGCTTAACGCGAAGCAGATGAGGTCGGATGATCGTGACGCATCTGGGGCGTTCGCGACGCCTGCCCAGGGACGACGCGGCAGTCAATTTCGGGGATATTGAAAGCACGAAGTTCAGTAAGGCCCGGTCGCGATGTTCGTATTGCCCTGGAGGGAGACAAGAGTCTCGCATATAAGTATGTGTATGTATTGCTAATGCTGGGAACTCAGAAGCTTTCCTTGAAGAGGAGAGTGAAGTCTTGGTGGTCCGGTGTAGCTGCAGACATAAGGTACCTAAGTTTTGGCATCTGTAATGCCGCCTTAGATACCTGCTTGGTAGATCTCAGGGAAGGTTTGGGCAAGTAAAGATATTGAACTTCGTCCGTGCACGTACCCGTAAGGAAGGCACTTACCTGAGGTATCTGGGATGAGGTGCCTGCTGTGGTCAGGTACCTTGTAGGTAGATGCCTAGTGGTAGTTTTAGTTGAGTGAGGTTGAAGTGAGGTAGGGAAAGATTAGCGACCTACTACTGCCTATCTACCTAAGTAGTATGTAGTAGCTTTGCGACCGGGTCGCTCCGCTGTGGTTGCTCCCTGCTCTGTGTACTGCGGATGGCGCAAGCTGCGGCACACAGCATAGTGGGGGCTAGCTTACCTGTGTAACTTGACCTACAAGATAAACGACATATCGGGGATGTGAGATCTGTGGAAATTTACTGTTCGAGACAAGAAACTTCCATGTTTGCAGCACAGGCGCCCAGCACATGTACAATCGTGTCTCGCTGTGGCCAGTCTATGTCCAGAGTGTATCCACCTCATTGTTACGTTGACTAGCAATGCTAGAATAGTCGTTGACTACTTGAAACAAAAATTCAAGTCGAAGCTTTTGGCTCGTCTAGCGTCCCAGCATCGCTGCCTGGGTGTACTGCAATTTCCCCAACAACGGACAAGGAAGTAGCCAAACTTGGGACACGGAGTTTAATCTCGATATTGCAACACATTTCAACAGTCGCTTGCTTGATGACACCAGCTCACGGCGAAAAAGGGACTCGCTAGATTCCAAACTTCCGAGCTTGTCGCAGTGGCAACGATTCTCAAAGCTTTCAGTAGCAGAAGCTGCAGAGCGATTGAAGTCATGCCCACTCATCTGTTCTTGCCCAAGCTGAAAGAGAAGAGCCATCATGAGTATTGAATCATTGGAAGTACAGTGGTGTTAATTCAGATTGTTAGAAAACGTGTAACACGACAGTCGCATTTTCGACGACTCGAGGTTACACGAGGACTGTGGGCCGAGAATATGGACCGTCACACCCACGTAGCAAACTTGCTGAGGTGTCACGGTGAGTAGAGGGCACCAAGAACTATTATTCTTCCTTGAGCAAAAATTGAAATTAACCATGGCGAAGGTCGGTAAATTTCAGAGTGTGGCTAAGGGGTGATGACGTGGAGCGGTACAAATGCCAGGTCTCACGGATGTGGACGATCGCACTTTTGGTTGATAAGCTCGGTATCATGTGCTGAGTCAATTGAAATGAGTCTAAATCGGTCCAAGTTTCTTATCATCGGCCCGGCTTGTGCATGACTTTGCGTTTACTCTTCGGGAACTGACTTAGGGTTAGCAGCTGGAGACTGATAGCCTCAGAGGTAAAACTTCAAAACCGTGCCACTGACCTTCAATTTCGCCGTTATCAATGGCCTCAATGATGACCTTGGGGGCTTTTCCGTCGACCTGGCAGCCTACACTGTAGGCAGTTCCCAAAATCTCCTTGACCGTCCCCTTCAGCTCTTTGGCAAATGACTTGTACCGCATCGTTCGGGCAATTTCGACAATCTCGTCAAAGCTGACTGACTTGTTGTGTTTTATATTTTTTTCTTTCTTCCTATCACGTGGTGGTTCTTTCAATGCCTTGATAATTAGAGAAGACGCCGTTGGAACGACAGACACTGCAGCTTGACGGTTCTGAATCGTGAGCTTGACCGTTACACGCAAGCCTTTCTGTTTATGTTTAGTAACCATCGAAAAGCGATGAGCGGGTGGGCACGCGCTCATCATACCCAGTCTCCTGTTGCCTTTGCGATATCTTCTCCGACTTTCTTCGGCGAAAGACCTAGCGGACCGATTTTTGGAGCCAATGCAGACGATGCACCAACCTCCCCTCCGGTGGCCCGAAGATGGCTACATCATAAAGTCAACACCTCTAATCTGGAGAAAGTGATAAATGGCAAGACACCAACATGATCTTGATCTCGTTGGGATCGAGCTTGGGAGCTGCCAGCGGTCAGAACGTGCTCGACGGAATTGATGTTGTAATAACGCACGCATTTTGTTTGCAGGGGGCGGCAGAGGCTCGTGGTTTGCGTGCCAGGAAAAAAAAAAGGGAAAAGATGTGACAAAAAGTTACGGGATAGGTGAACAGTCAGCCATCGTGACAAAAAAGCAATTGACCGAAGTCGAGGTGTGTGTGGACCGATTAGGTTGCCCTAATCAATATAGCGGGGCCAAAATGCTTATATACATAGCATCCGTAGTGCGTACGTGCATACTTGGTACGGGGCCACAATGGATATTACATAATCACGTTTCAAGGCTGAGATATTTACAGGTACGTACCTAGGAACTTAGGCGCCTGATTCCTTTATCCCGTAACCAAGGGATAGGGCAGGTATCAGGTAGGCACTCACGCGAAAATTCAATATGGGGACGCAAGGAAACGTGGGTAAGCGCTATTGAAAATAGTCCAGTAGTCTTTAGCTTGCTAGTATGTCCGCGTGGCTAGGTTAGGAAAACATATGTCAGTGGCTGAATTCAGGAAGAGAAAACTTCCTGTAGAGCACTTGAGGCGCGTATTAGTAGATAGATGCATGCGAATTCACCTCACAGTCCTCAACGTGGGATACTTTCGTCATTGGTCGAGGTTTCCCATGTCCTACCGAAAGTCGTCGCGGGCGATGATGAACGACTAGTAATGAGCACCTCTGGTCTGCCCTTGGTCCGCCTCCAACGTGGCTTCCAAGGGTACAATGTACTGAAATTGCGCATCTATTCTCCTGCTTCTCCTTACTTCTCCATTCACCGCATCGTGCTACGAGTTCCTGGACACATTTGACGCCGACTTTGTGAAGTCATAAACTGACGTGTTTCAGTTTGTGCCGCTGACAGCGAGTCTACACAATGTAAAATTAGCATCAGAGGCAGAATAAACGCTGCAGCTTCGCGAATAGTAGCGACTAACTTCATGAGGTGATCCATGAACGTCTGCAAAGACACGTCATCGGTGAAGATGGTTTGGGCAGAAGCTGCGCCAGCGCCACCATATGGTCCCGTGGTATGGGTTGTTGAGGGATTGAGCTTCGAAAGCAAAAAACGAGCTTGCGAACCACCCGCATCGCACACAATAAATCTTGGCAAGGGGAAGCGATCGGTGATGAGGTCCTGTACCAAAATCAGTACCAAAAACCTGGTGGTTCCGAACGCTCTAAACTCACGCGTGCATCCTCTTTCGGTTGTTCTAATAGACCAGCAAAGTTTTCGTAACCTTCTTGGTCCTGGTAACCCGCCTTTCGCCATTGAGCGATTGTTTCTCCATGGAATATGAGGATATGGAAAAAGGTGTCAAGAAGTAGAATATGTGTAGGTTGGATAGACGCCGAATCCAATAAAACAGGCTGTCCACCGTCTTGGTCGAAGGTGTACGAATCCAGAGTGGGCTGTATCATGATGAGAGAATTGCCCACATCTTCATGATTCAAGACGTGACGATCGAAAGCAGTCTCATCTGGAGAGTTATTGAAGACTTGCAGAAATTGACTTCTTCGAAGATGAAACATGAACTGCGGGTATAGAGTAAAGTTTTTCTCAAGTCTGAACGATGTTGGATCGTCTTTTCTATAGTCTGCGAACCGCGAGCAGAGGCGAATCAGCATTCGATCGACCCAGCGCAAAACATCTGGCCCATCATCAACTTCGGACTTAAAAACGGCAATTCGAGACATGAGCACTGCCGCAGCTTCCTGATCGAAAGATTGGGCAATCGCAGGGTCGCCTGCAGGGCCACTGAGACTTCTGGCGACAGTGGTCACGCGAAGGTGGAACTGGCCAGAAGAATGCTGGTAGTAAGTTAAGAACTGCATCATGCCTTTCTGCGGTGGTTGTTGATGCGCCGCCGGACCCTGGCTAGCAACTTCGAAGTATATGCCATAGCTCGCTTGGGGATCGATTCCGCACATCTTCCAGGAACAGGTGTTTCCAATGCCGCATTCAGTTTCTCCGACTGATACGGATTTCTTGCTCAGAGATACTGCATGACCGATGAGGCCTGTCACTTTAAGTTCTTTAGTGGTCAGAACTTCCAAAACCGCGTTGAAACCCATGAGGAGGTTATCGTCTCCGTCCTTTTCGAATATGCGGACGAACGATTGTTTGAACATCGATGAAGTGAAGCTGTCTGTTAAAATCATATGACCACCTGTAGAGTTACAGAGACCTTTCATTTCCAGCAGACCGACTTGATCCAAGCAGCCGGCAAAGATGTCAATGATGTGACCATTATGTGCGGTCCTCTTGGCCAAGTTATCGTAGAACTAGTTGCGAAGTGTTATTATCTGTGTAATCTGGAGGAGAACCAACAAACCTTCAAAGCTTTCTTGTAGTATTTGACATTATCACGGTCGATATCGTGATGCGATCTTATGGGCTCCCGAAGTTCAGGTCCAACCACCATGCCTGGTCCTTCGGTTGCTGGGCCACCGGCGAAGAGCATAATACGGCCTCCCGCATTTTGGAAAGAGGATTCCAGTAGACCGATGGCCACACTGAGGGCAACGCCAGTACATCGTAAGCTTCGACGATCGCTTGCAGTAGGCCAGGGATCTTTTTGGAGTGACTCAAGCGCTTTGGTCAGCGAGAATTCAGCTTGTTGGACAGGTAGCAGAAACCTGGATGCAGGAATTATAGGCAAGGGACGTCCGGGCTGAGCCTGAGCACCTGGCCGCATTGCGGAATTTGACAGTCCCAACATCTCTTGCACTTGTTTGGCGGTGTAATCTTTGCTCCCTCGGAAAACATAAGATCGTGCGCATCCTTCGTATCCAATTTCGTGAACTTGGGCCTGAATGTAAAGGCGGTGAGCGAAGGCTTTGCATCTTCAAGTCCAATGTAGCCATTTCATACCATCGTGCCAAACGTGACCAGTCCAACAAGAGCATTGTCGGGCAACAAACTTAGACTCATCACCAGCGACTCCTTCAGAGAAGACAAGCCATCTTCTTCTTGGCAAAGATCGACGACATAGAGGAATATAGGTGCTGCCGGAGCTGGTCTAGATAGACGGTACTCGATGGTCGTATTGGCCCGATGCAGTTCAGGAGGAATTGCACTAGCTGTGATATCTTTGTAGTGAGGAGGCAGCTGATTTCTAGAGAGGCAGAACGGACATATCCAAACACGGGCTCGAACGTCAACCTGACTGCGCCCGAATTAGAGGTCCAGTGACAAATGCATGTTCCAGGCAAGAACATGACACGAGGTTTAATGGCCATTATTATAAATCGTATGAGGAGATCCAGGCGGGAAACATACCAAAATGGATTCAACACAGATCGACAAGGCTGCTTGCAAGTAACGGGCTCAAATTGGAGAAGAGGAGTATCTGGCTTTTCTTTCAACGGTGTGTACAATGCTCCAATCGGGACGACGAGGCGAGACGCTTCCTACGATCATATGAGTGAGGTTAGCAACGGGAAGAGGAAGGCCTTCGAAACACTGACCATGCGAGAGCTCGGAAATACGTTCCAGCTCAACCGCACACCATCCCTTTCTTCCACCTCGCTCCATTGCTCTTTCAGAGTGTCGTAGTCCATGGGGCGCCTATCAACTGAAACCGAATTATTGCGATGACCTGCGTTTTATGCGATGTGTTCTGTTGTCCCTGAACGAAGAGATTCGTAGCGTGGCACGATGTCAAACAAGAAAGCTACAACGAGCAACCAGGCCAGCAAGGCAGACAATGTGGACAGGTTGGCAGCCCCACAACAACCACCTTCCGGCAAATCGAATTAGCTGTTCCAGGTACGTCCGTACACCTAGATTTATTTCAGGAGTCTCCACATTGACCAAAGCTGCCTCGTTTCAGCGAGCATTGAAACTTTTCACATGTTCGGCCGAATGGGTACACCTTGAGACAGCAGGCATCAGCGGATGCATACAGCAGCATGTAGCTTTGTAGTCCATCGGATAGAACACTAGTCGCCGATATATCTGGATGAAAGCAGCGCTATGGCTCCTACTCAGCTAGTAAGACGGTCTTTGCGGAACCTACGATTGACGGGTGACAGATCAGCCACATTGCCGATGAAATATTCCCAGGCAGCGTTATCGAAAGCTCTTCGCCCTTTAGTCTACGATCTGCACGAACCCGCGCAGTCGAAAGATCATATCAACATGTCTCCTATCCTTTTCCTCCACGGGCTGTTCGGCTCCAAGAAGAATAATAGAGGGATCAGCAAGTCAGTCAATTTCGGCCTCGGCCTTCAATTCCTTCGTGCTAAACTAATGTCAGAGTACAGAGTTCTAGCCCGGGACCTGGAACGATCCGTATTCGCAATCGTGAGTCCGTGTCAAGTAGCTTTTAGCAGAAGGTCGAAGTCTGAAATCAGCCCTGACGCAGGACATGAGAAACCATGGCGAGTCTCCCCAAGACAATCGCCACGACTATCTTGCTATGGCAGAAGACCTTGCGGCCTTCATCGAATATCACAAGTTGAAGGAGCCGGTGATCATCGGTCATTCCATGTAAGCAACAAAGAGTCAAGATCTTTGATTATGTCCAAGCGGACGAACTGGTTGACTGACCTGTGCAACCAGGGGAGCTAAAGCCGCCATGACTCTTGCACTTCAGTCACCTTCGCTGCTAGCAAGCTTCATAGCCGTTGACAACGCGCCTATAGATATGGCAATAAACAAAGACTTCTATGTGTACATGGAGGCTATGAAGAAAATACAAAATGCCAATCTTACGAGGCAAGCCGAAGCCGATTCTATAATGCGTAGCTTTGAGAAGGTGTGCTAGCCTGTTCCCGTACAATTTACGCCCACTCACTCACTCTTGGTTTGCAGTCCGTACAAATACGACAGTTTCTCCTCGGAAATCTTTACAGACCCGCCGAAGGAGGTGCTCAGAAGTTTCGCATCCCACTCGATATTCTTAGCAAATCTCTCCCAAATATGGGAGATTTTCCTTTTAAAGACCCACAGGAACGACGGTTTGAGAAGCGATGTCTCTTCATTCGCGGCACTCAAAGTCCATACGTTGCAGATGATATGCTCCCCCTCATCGGGCAATTCTTTCCTCTTTTTCGGCTCGTGGACATAGACGCGGGTCACTGGCTCATATCAGAGCAACCTGAGAAATTTCGCCGGGGTAAAATCTTTCCATAATTCGTGCCTCTGCCTCATATGGATCACTAATGCTACAAATGTATAGCAGTTGTAGAGTTTCTGGGCAAGGAATTGGATTGACAGCAACTGTGTAGGTCGAAAAAAACAGGAGGCCCGTTCTGCAGTCTTTGTCAGATTAATTATCTGCACTGCTCGTCCTTTGCTTTATTATCCACAGCCAGATGAACACTTTCTTCGTGATTCGGAATTCACGAGCCATCCTCTGACAGCCCTGCTTTTATACATAGCCCGGCATCGTGTGCTCTTAACTGTTGATTACGTGTTGGAAAATCCTAAGCTCCGGTACAACATGCTGTATCAGTGTTTCCCATGCACAGTAGACTAGCGACTTGCAGTGAACCTTTCAAGTATTTCAAGTACTTTATTTTGGTCTTTATCCCGTAACAGACTATTGGGAGAACAGACTTATTCCGCGAGTGTTTTGGGTGTCGCACGGAAGCTATCGTGCAACCGGAGGAAATGAAATCGCCGGGGTGGGTGGGGAAAGTGTAAATCCCGGCTTTGTCTACACGTGAACTCAGACCTCAGCCAAAACTCTTTCCTTGAATTCCCGCTCGACTTTGTGACCCTGATCATCGGTCCCTGATTCTCCATGCAACGCCATCAAGGCCCCCAAATCGAATTTGGGTGCCTTCAAGAGCTTGACCTTGCGAATGTGAACCTGATCGAGTTTAGTGTGATAAGAACGCCCAGCGCTGTGCACGGATACGTACATTCTGCAGTGGGTAGATGCCAATCGTCGACTTCTCGATTTCCCGGCCAATCACTTCAGGGATCAACTTGGAGGTCAATTGGGTGAGGGTGCAGCTGGCAGCCTCTCGCTGGATGATGTCTGTCATTTTGCGTCTGATGGCACGAATCTGGGACGATGCGGCATAGGTCGTCTTTTTGACCTGATTTGGCCGTCGCTTGGTGAAACCAATGGCAAAAAGCCGAATGAGGTAGTCATCTGTTGTCTTCACAGTGACGTTGGCCTCAATTAGTGTCTGCCATTTACGGACCAGAGACCGAAGCTTGTCGGAAGTGAAATCAAGACCATGAAAATTGGTCAGACAGTTCTTCCCCTGAACCTCGTCGACGCGAAGGCGGACTTTGCGGAAAGAATGCTCTTCATCTTTTTGTAGGTCCGCCAGCGACACTTCGATAATTCGACCTTTCAAAGCATCGTTCGCGTTCTTTAGACCCGTGGTGCGATTCACAAGAGTTTTGCCGACACTGACGTACCATTAGCAAAATTTCCAGGGAGTCATTGCGCCAATTTAATAGTTGTTGAAAACTCACTCTCGTACGCTGAAGGAGCTGGGCGCCTATTGCAGTGTTAACGACAATTAAATTTGGCAGCGTCTCTGTGACCAACCTTGATTGAGTACCAGTCCTTACGCGAGAAAGGATCGACGGTCTTCTTCTTGAGACCCTTCTTGCCCTTGGACAGTCTCTTGTTCCTGCTTGCGGTTAGGAGGATAAAACTAGATGAAGCCTTGGTCAGACTTACTTTCCAACCGCCATGACTGCTGGCCGATGGTCAAGTTGGACTGCAGTTGCTAGGAGTAAGGTGGTTGTTGGATAAATGTGAAAGTCTTTTGTGGGCAGCGACTAGGTCTAATCGACTGACTCCATGACCGGGACTCGGATCATAATTATTCCTTGGATATAATGCCAAATTTCGAGACTCCACTCGCTGCAGCCCACCGGCGGTGGATCTCGACTGCTCACCCCTCCCTGCACCACCGCCCTTTTCTGGAGACAATATCTTGTCCCCTTACATGAATCTGTTGGAATCGCTGACATCCTTTTGGCAGCGCCAATAAATCATGACATGATTATTGCTATCTTGAGATTTGGCGTACGCTTACGTAGGTTTGTAGGTAGGTACCCTGATAGGTGTGACTTACGGAAGGTTGGTAGCAAGCCGATTTCAATTTTCCCTGGAACCACTGGTCATTCCCGCCCACATCCATGACAAATGCAGGATTGGGTGTCACTTCAATGCTCAGCTGTTGTCGAGCGTCGCAAATGTTCAGTAAGTTCTCTTCGCTTGATGCGCAACAAATGCGTGTTTTAAACCATCCCGTCCGGTCGCTCAACTTGGGAGAATCGAAATACTATGAGAAGAAATCGCACCAACGTCCTGTGATGAAAGCTGTTTGTCAATAAAATCTATTTCGGGAGGTGCCGCGGATGAACCCGAGAAAAGCAGCAGAACATTATCAGAGCACATGCATCAATTGAATTGATGAAACAATTTTATCGCTCGGGTCATATTCTCGATTCAGCTGTTGAGATGTCTCTCAACTCGGGTCAGGCCGTACTGCTCGACCAAGTGAATCACTGCTTGACACTCTGAGTTCTTCTTCCTTGTACGTGTCGCTCGTGGAAAGGACGAGATCCTCGACACTCGTTCTAGCACTCCTCACTCAGCCTTTTGGAGGCGTTCAATACATATGAACAAGATAGGGGTTTTTGGCGATGTGGTCAAATGAGGAAGTAGTGAAGAACTTTTAAGAGCGCATGTGAAATAAAGCTAGACTGACAAACTACGGATCATCTCCACAACGGGCTCATCGCGCGATCTTGAGGAATGCTCCTCATTCCAGAGGCCCCGCGATATCGAGCCACGTCAAATTTTCCTAAGTATTCAATGTTGACACAATCATTGGCATAAAACGTACGATATATTCCATGTCACACCTCGAGCTGATTGTGAAGATGGAAGGCAAAGCTTAGTGGTCGATGCTTTGCCAACGTTAACCTCAAGCACGAAATCTGGAGTCGGGCAGGGACATAGCACTTACTCTTCCCACATGCGGCCTTGCACTGATTGAAGCTCTTCAGCCGTAAGACGTTTCCCAGCAGTAAAATATCCTGATATCTTTAGCGTGAAACATGTTCTGCTCAGTCAGAGTACGTACCTGCATTTATCTTAGCATCTATCTCGACTCTAGAGTCAGCGGGAATCAATTCTTCCGGAAGCTCCACTCGTTCCAATATTGGAATTCTATACCGTATCAGCTTCTGCTAAGAACGAGTGCTTCGATCAATCGATTATTCCACCCCTCATACTCACCCTTGACCAACGATGGCATCGTGTTTCATGCTGTGAGAGGGTGAGTGAGAATTTTGAGCAACGCGCACGGAATGGACGGACTTGCTCATGCTAAGCATCCTGTCAATTTTCCTAATGCCCAACCAGTGTAATATGTCTGGCATGAGAGCCTGAAATCGCATGTCCTTGACTCCGGCTATGTTTTCCGTTCGTGTGAAATAGTCCGATGCTCGATCCTCCCCCCGTTTGCGGGCATTATAAACCACTAGTGTTCGAGCAGAGATTAGGGAAGCTCCTTTACTGAACGGACGATAGGCGAGAGTGCAAAGACATACGATACTGCCAACTCAGTTACCCTCGGTAGACTCAGAATAGATATCGCACGTATCTGTTAGAGTTTCAATTATGAGAAACATGGCCCTACGTACCTTGGTTACTTCACCCAATGCACGTCCTTCCTTCCGGAAGTAGATGACGACGCCACTGCCGCCATTCTGTGCCTCCTTGACGGCTTCTTCGATGCCAAATATCAAATATGGGCGGCATGTGCAGATATCAGAGCCAAAAACGTCGCTTCCGTTGCACTGGGGTCATCAGAAAGGTTGATCGTCAATAATCATATCTTTCTCACCTCATCGTGAATTCGAAGAGATAGCCGAGAGCTCTCATCTGCCATTTTGCCGGGATCCCCAAAGCAGTAAACAGTCAGCCCACCTAGCCCGTGTCAGCGGTCATAACACAGTCTAGGGCCACGATATGTATATACCGATAGGGGGCAAAAACACTTTGATATCTCCCCGCGTGATCAACTACGGGCTGTCAGTAGAATCGAGAGATGGGTTGGCTTCAACGGACCTCGGGATAAGAACCGCCAGTGTGTTCAAAAAGAGAACGCCGAAGTGTTCCTTCGTCTGCTACCGGAGTAAGTGTCTGCTTAATATGGCCGGAAATGAACACTGACCAATACCGAATCTTTCTGCCACGCCCGGAAGATACCACACCTAAAGCGCATGAATCTCTTCAGTGCTTTGCAAAATGCAACGGATGCTTCCAGAACTGGAACTCACGGGCTCAACAGCGAACTTCGAGACCGCGAGCTCGCCAAGTTCATTTAAGCAGACTTTGCCATCAGGGACTCTTTCTCATATGTTACTTCTGGTCAGATTCGATTCTTACGAGTGGCAACTCACAGTCGCCCACTTTTCACGCTGTCTTCGAGTTCTGGAAGCTGAGACGAGTTGCAAATTTAGCTGGCACCACGACTCAACGTTGATACGGGCAAACCATACTCTCATGTGTGCTTTTGTAATAGCGATGGTCGGACGCAGGTCGACTAACCCATCTTAGTGAATCAAGTTGATGATTGCAAAGTGGACAGCATACCATTCTCTGTCTCCACAAGATCTTTGAAAAGCCATGGTGCTAAATGACCCCAGGGGTCCATAGCTACAATCTTGCGCGGATCTCCCCAGGGGGGGAAAGGACCAATCTCGGCAGCAGGGTTGGTGTTGGTGAAATCTGGCCTGTCGATACACCTGTCAAAAATCTACCAGTAATCTTACTCCGACGTCCGGTCACTAGCCTGTGGTCCGCGTTGAGCTCTTGACTGGCGACGGCCAACGCATGGTATATTGAGTAAGACCCTCCACTGTATATGTAGTCAGCCGGTAAAACAGCCTGTCAAGCGATCTTGCCGACGCTTACTGGGCTGGAGAGGAATGTCAGTAAGAGACGAGTGAGCCGCACTTTCTTCAAGTTGGCCTACCTCCAATAGCTGCAAAAGACACGATGAGAGCAATTAGCGCTGAAGAAATTCTACAGTGTCAGGATTGGTGCGTGTACACACCATTGCGACGTCTGATGGTCGACGGAGACCTTGACACAACGACAGGACCACGTTTCAGCGGGTCTGGGTTGCCCCAATCCATCGTCAAAGGGTCGATTCCCGTTTGCTTGGGATATGTCCTTATTGACTACGTCAGATTGCTGCGAAGTCTCGGATTCCATAAAGCTTACGTAAGGACGATGCGAGAGGTAAACCCAGATCGGTGATTAGACACTACATCCTCCAACACTGTCGCTGTATTACTGGCATGATGCGTAATTTCATCATCACGAGGACTGAATTCGTTCATCACTGCAAGCGATGGGGGGTCAGCGGGCTCCCGGTGTGTTGTTTCCCCCGAGCAGAAGGGTGGAGCCGGGCTCATCGATTGACTCTGCGCTTGTCGTTCCTGACCGATTGCACTTGGAATTGAAGATTGTTTGACTATAATCATTTGCAACTAAATAAAGTGAATGCGAAAGGCTTGCGGTTGATCGGGTGGAAGAGGAGGAAAAGGAGGAAAAAGGGTGGTAACCCGATTTCGATCAAACGGAAGGCACAGTGTCGCATTGCGGAGGCATCCGAGGTCTAGGGGCCAATCCCAGTAGCCGGCGTTGTCACCAGTAAACCAGGAGATAGTCTAAGCACTCGAAATGAACAAGATGCACAGATGTCTCAATAACGTGGGGGTTTTCCAAGCAGTTGCATCTACTCCCTAGATGCAATCAATCTATATAGAACAGTTGAAAGTGGCGGAGGGCTGTCAATAATTGCTGGTCCTCCTCAATGGAACATCCAGGTTTTCTCATGTTTAATCCAGCACTTTCTATCGGTATTCTCCGGGTGTTTGCTTGTGCGACTGGGTGCACTAGACGGAGTCCCCCGGATTAGGCCCACTGTATCCGCCGATCAGCATGTTTTCCACGGCTTTGAATAGCAGAACGCTGAAGCCCAACGCCCCCTCGTACAGTACCGCTACCTGATATCTCTACTAACTAAGTACTTAGGTACCTGGTAGGCAGTCGGCTCCTTGACCCGTTGCTTGAAGCGGCAGCAAAGCCCCACGAGCAAGACAGCATACTGGATTCAAGCGCAAGTTCGCGTCGATGAGCTGCTTGCTGTATTTTGAGACAGAATCATAAATACCATGCACGTTGCGTGCGTACGCGACCAAGTCCACATATAAATCACTTGATCATTCTTAAGACGTTTGCAGGTGGAAGAAAGGGCTTAATTTGAAAGAGGGCTACTGGCACGAGGTTAAGAATGATTGGAGCGCGGGGGCTTAGGTGGTGGACGGTACCGCGAAGCTGCTGCGCCTCAGAGGATCTCTGAGAAAAGTGAGCGCTTGATTGAATTTGATCCCCGCACGTTGACCACTGGTCTCTTATCTATTCGAGACCCTCACTGTGCGTATATTTGCCGTAGTGTTCTTATCTTATCGGGGATGTCTCAAATCACGCGCCATTGCGGAGTCTTGATGTCACAAGCTTTGATCACCCACTTGGCATCCATCAACATATCAATCGAGTCGCACCAGCTCAGGACCACTTGTGTCAAACACACACCTTTGAAATCGCCAGCATGGGCAAACGTAAGAAGTCGTCGCGAAAGCCCATGGGGCCCAAAAAGGTTGTCGCTTAACCGTGCTAAACTTTTGCCAAATTCCTGACAGAGTTATTGTTCTGACTCGCGATTCATAGTCTGATCCTCTTCCGACAACCTTCACCTGCCTCTTTTGCAACCACGAAAAATCCGTCAGTGTCAAATTAGATAGGAAAGCTGGTGTTGGACAACTCGACTGTCGAACTTGCGGGCAAAACTTTCAATGTGCTGTCAATTGTTCGTTGAGGACTAGTGACTTTTGAGGGCTTAACTGATGTTTTCCAGATCTGTCTGCAGCTGTGGATGTATATGGCGAGTGGGTAGATGCCGCCGGTGAGTACTTTTACCAATGCATGCCATCCGGTGCGCAGAAAGGATCAGATGATGACAGAGCAAATTTTCAGACGCGGTTGCCAAGGCGGACATCATAGGCATGGACACTAATCGCACCACAAAACAACCTGGATTCTCAAATCGAGAACATCACGAACATCACGACGACTATCAAGACGAAGAGATTGCTGTAGCTGATGAGGAATATTCATGAAGTTATATCAAAGCATTGCTCCATTTCAGACTTCGCCAGGCCCGTCCATCGCGGCCTGCTACGCTCCCGTCACTAGTCAGAAAGCATGGACTGGGTCAAACGCAGGTCAAACGCAGGACATATGTGTATCGGCTTTTTCCCGCACCGGTGTCGCGCCTCAAATTGTATAAAATCTGTCGCCAAAATCCCCCAACCCAGGAATGATATAGCTGCCTCGATGTTAGCTCATGAACCACGTTTTGCAGGCCATCCATCATACTTCTTCTCGTCCAGGCCCTAGGTGGAGATCAACTAGTCAGCTTGGTGAACTGTGACAATTATCGTGAGATGAGAAACGAACCTGGTCTATGAAGGCTGTAACAATTTTGAGGTGTGGGAATTTGCTTGCAAAATTCTTCACACCTTCTGGACTAGCGATGATATTGAGGAACAAGATATGATCCTCGGGTACGCCGCGTGCCTTAAGTACTTGCACAGCCATCGTGGCAGATCCGCCTTGAGTATCATTGCATTTAGTCAGTACCGGATGTAATTTTGAAACAATACGGAAAGTTTGCAAACACTGACCTGTTGCAAACATAGGGTCAAGCAGTAAAACCCAGCGGTCAGCGATGTCCTCCGGCAATTTGTCATAGAACAGCCTAGGTTGCGAAGTGTCCTCATCTCGTTGAATGAGAATTTTGCCAATTCTTACAGAACGGCAACAGTCCCTTAGACCCTGTTCCATCGCCTCCCCAGCTCGCATGATAGACACCCCACATATCTTTCCCTGAAAGCTCAAACCATTGTACGAACGTCCAACCGGTGTCGTGATGCTATGCTCAATCACTGGTAAATGATTAAGACCCTCTTCTACGAGGAGACGAATAATCCTGTTCGAGTAGAAAATGAAGTCTGCTCTTTCGGTATTTTTATTCCTTATCATGCTACATGCAAACCATTGTCAAGACACGCATTATGCCTAGCCTGTCACATAGAGAACCTACGATAGTAGTGCGATGAGCTGCGGCGTCTGAGGCAAAACGCAAACATTATCGAATGGCACCTCGGCTGAAACCGTTGCGCTTGGTTTCTGACCTGCGGAGCGACTGGGACCGATTGATTTCGTAGTGGTTGGTATATCTGCCATTCTGTGAGCTTTGTTGTCGAGAGAGAGCTTTGCAGATTGAAAGAACAACAATGAGCTTCTTGAACCATGGCATAAATATATAGGCAGGAGCTTCATAGCACTGTGCAACTGTTCTTTGATTTTCTAAGACCTTTTCGTTTTTTTTTTGTTTTTCTAGGTGGTTTTTTTCTTCAGTAGTAGGAGCTTTTTGGGCACAGGTTTAACACTTATTCTTTATTTTTCCTAGATCTTTTCGGTTTTTTTTTTAGGTAGGTTTTTTTTTCTTCGTTTTCAAATAGCTGGAGCTATAATTATTGGCCACAGGCTTAGCACTTATGCTTTATTTTTCTCAGACCGTCTCGTTTTTCATTCGTTTTTCTATTGGTCTTTTTTTTTTAGCGCCTGTTGCACCCCAAAGAAAAAAAAATACAGCCTTTGTGGGGGGCGCTTTTTTTTTTTTTCCAGCGATCAATTCGAATACCAAAGGATAAAAAATGACAGAAAGAGGCGAGTGAATTTCTGCGTTCATTCTATATTGGAGGGAACAAAAGGCGCGGTAAATCAGTCCGCCGTGATAGAATGTCTAGGCTGCTTTGGCAACTGGACCTCTGCATAATTCAGATGTTTCCAATCCTCAATTTCCTCTGTAATTGATCGCATTCTGTCCCGGATACTCTCGACTGCATAGCTTCCCAGGGGCAATCGCAGTGGAGGATAAGCGCAGTGCGCCAGCTGCCAAATCAGCTCTGCACACCTTACAGCGCTGGTAGGCTGGCGATCTCCAAGCCACTGCACCATTCTGCCCACATGCAAAGCGGGTGACGTTAGATCTGCATACTCGTCGCTCCGTGGCTTAACCAAAAAGTGACCCCATCGGGGAAGACTGTCACCAGTTCCAGGCTCGTCGCGTCTCACCAGGCCAGGCTCTATCAATGTTGCTTTGACGTTAAATGCATCCGTCTCATACAGCATAGCTTCGATCAAACCCTCAATCGCGTATTTGGTAGCACAGTATGGGCCGAGGCCAGGAACACCCAGAGCCCCCGACGTTGAACTGAAGATCAAGTAACGCCCGTGGTTTTGTCGCCGGAATAGAGGTAAAGTGGTATGTATAATGTGAAGAGTACCGAGAAAGTTAGTTTCGAATTGATTCCTCAGGTCGTGCTCATCTTGGTCCTCGCAGGACCCGATGACCCCATAGCCAGAACAATTTGCAACAATGTCAAGCCGGCGGAACCGATCTAGCGAGGTCTGCACTACCTGGGCAACAGAATCGCGGGACCGTACATCGCAAAGCACGTCAAGGCAGTTCTTGTTCTTGGAGTCTGGAAGTCCAGAATCAGGTTGGGATATCCAGCCCACCGAGGTGACCATGTCGCCCTTAGAAAGCGCATATTTAACCAATGAGCGACCAATATGACCAGTCGCACCAAAGACCTAGAGATCAGGTATTAGATAGTTTGTAGGAGAGTTTGCTATTATACGTACCAGCCAAATGAGTGGCTTTATGCCGTCGTCTGCGGGCGCGGGGCCACAACTGGCTGGTAGTAATGGTCGAGACTTATTTGCCTCAAATAACTCGCGTGGGGTATCAACTGATTCAAAATTCATTTGAGCGATCGCTGTTGATGGCTGGCCTGGGGAAGTAGTAGATTGTCGGGAGAAGAGCCAGCACTGAAGTCTACATACAATACAGTGCAACTAAGATTACAAAGCTCCGCAAGTCGCTAGCGGCACAGGAAGAAGAGAGGGGCCACGGCCGTGGCGACCTGCTCAGAAATGCAATGTAGAGAGATATGTTCACAGCGCCCCCTTAATTAAGTCAAGACTTAAATAAGTCTAGATCATGCTGCGAGGACCACGTCTGTAGACAGGAGAACGATTTATTTCGCGAGAAATTGTGCAACATATCCTTTGCGAAATGAGTTCTTATCCAATTCGCTGTTTCTATCCAGCGGCGTCCATTTGGGCTCGTCTTTGAATAATCTCATGGCTTGAATGAACTTTTCCCTCGCGAATTGGTCAGTTGGCATTTGATCGAAGGATAACGCAGCGCCACGCGTTCAACTCACGTTGTTCTCGTCAGTCGTAAATCGGTGATAGATTCCGGCGGGTAATATAAGCAGATCGTTCTTTTCCAATTGTACGCGAACCCATTGATCGTCTTTGCCTCTGACATCGAAAAATCCCCGACCATCCTTGATATATCTGATTTCCTCGTCTTCATGCAGATGCTCCTTGAAAAACGATTTCACCTTTTTCTCGTACAGCTCGCCTAATTGGTCGGGCGACACTATGATTTCATCTCGATTCTTGTATCCACGATCCGCTGCCAACTTGTTGACGTCGGCTAGATCAGGAACGTGGTAACAAAGCACTCCGAGCTGGGCGAGCGACGCGATCTCGATAGAGCGCCCGGAGTCGTGAGGCAGGCGTTGATCGCCCTGCATCCATAACAATTAGAGCAGCCATGTCAATCTCATTTTGTGGGAGCTTACTGGCAAGTCGTCGAACACGTAGGCCCTCATTTCGAAGTTGAAGAAAGTTTGAGAAGAATGTCCCAAAACGCTGCTATGGATTGTGTTGCATATACAACAGGCGATGGTGACAATTTTTCACGCAACTGCTTGATCGTAGATTGATGTGGAAGAATGACACCTTCGTTACGCATTCGCGATGATGGACGGACCATTGCCTACAGCGCTCACGTGCAATTAGGTGGAGGTATGTGCGGCGACTACGCCAGCCCCGTTGTCTAATCTACCACCAACGGTTTTGCGACATATCTCCGGAACGCTGGTTAGCGTCACCAGAATTATGCGTGGCGTGGCGCATACTACGTCACTCATATGGAGGCGGAGATCTGTTCTCGGCGCTCGTTGTGCAAAATGTTGCATGCCCAACGAGAGGAGTTCACTTTACCACACGCCAAGGAGCAGAATTTCTGAGGCGAGTAAATCGGTCGCTCAGATGCAGCTCGCTCTGGTGTCCAATAAATTGCACGTATTCCATCACCGTACGTCTGCTGCTTCTGGTCCCCTTGCCCCCGCCGCAGCGATGAGCTCATTGTTGGGGGCGTCTCTCGATGTTCGCACTGCTGGGCCATCAAAAAGTCGCCTCCACCAAAATGGTGGATCGAGAGGCCGCGATCCATCGTGCAGTGGTGGGTATACATCAGTGAAGAAGTACCAAATATGGCCAATAACGACTCCCATGATCTCGTCTCTTGGTATGGAGCCATGCATGAAGAGGCTGAAGGCCATTAAGACCCATGGCAGATACGGCGCAGTAAACACCAATAGCCCTAAAAAACTTAAACGTGTCTCTGGGTTTCGTCGTGACCAGATGTACACGAGTGTCGATGAGAGCGGCTGTCCCAGAAACGGCATTGAGACCAACGGAGACAGTGCTATAAGACTGGTCATGGCATACAGAAGAAGCCAGGAGAAATGAGCTGGCGATCTGCCAGAAGTTTCTTCTAATAAGCGTGCATATCTTTGCAGGAAATATATGTGGAAGAGCAAGTCGAGCGAGAATGGCCCAAAATACAGAAATGTCGTGAGGAGCCGCCAATACTATACGAAGGGACGAGGGTCAGTTGCTTGATCAATTGATAACATCTCGTTCTCGCTTGTGCTTCAATCCAAGTACCTGAGATTTGATGAAAACTGCTCTGAAGCTGTAAAACAATTGAAATGGTGTCACCACGTGGCATTGCACGAGGGCGCTTGTCAATATTGTCGTTGCCGTCCACCATCTCGTACAAACAGGCATATCCCAAAACCATTCCTCTAGCGGCAGACGACCGCCATCCATAACCTGATCCATGAGTCCGATTGTTGTGAGTGTCGTTTCTTCGTTCTTTCGACTTTCGTCCTCCCTGAAATTTAGACTGATTGTTGCGGTAGCACAATGCAACCGCGCTGCCTATGCTGAATGGCAGCTTAGTTGATGGCTGACGGTGGGAAGCGAAGTGACAACCTCGATGCGGAGACACATTACGGGTGGAAAATCGTAGTTAAGTAGTGAGGTAAATGGGTTTTTCACCATCTGTACAGCTTTTTGATGAAGCGTCGCAAGGATCTGATGTGGGGGAATTCTTACGTAAGGGCATGCAGACAGCTGTCTCCAAACTACACGCAATGACGAGTGTTTCTACTAAGTACCAGGTACCTCGGTAGTGAGCAACGTTGCAGGAGCTATTCTGTCTTGACAGCACAGATCACATTGACCGCACTCGAATACCTCCATTCTTTAAGTACAGTCTCGCGCTCGGACATAGCTCGGCTCTGATCTCCTATCATCAGACCTCATGAATGCAAACGCTATGCGATGGGTGCACTCTATACGCGGGGAAGCTAGCTCATGAAACACCAAGTGCGCAAGCAGCTCACGCACAGCTTAGGGTGTAGACAGAAGAGACGTATGGCCGATGGGAACTGGCGGTAACTCTCTCTGCTCGACTGTAGTGGAGACCGTTTGACTTGAGCACAGGCGCAGGCCGCAGACGTACTTTGAACAGTGTTTATCAAGCCAATGGAGGCGGAGGCATCTGAACCCCCGCAAAGACGGCGCCTGCGACCTGGAGATATTCAAGGTTAGTGGTTCTGACTGTTTTTCAGACATCATGCGCCTCGACGCTACGACAGCTGATGAAGCCAAGCTGGCGACCCTGTTCCCATTCGTCAAAGGCGACGCTATCGTCTAGGCACCTTGGCGTTGAGGGAGATTAGGCACTATCGAGGTGATACCCAAACCTCATCGCTCAGGCTTCCTTTCATACGTCTTGTGAGTCAATCCATTACCTACCCATGGCTCAGTTTGTTGTCAATTTATTGACAAGCCCCACAGGTTCGTGAGATTGGAACGAATTATCATCCAAGAGGCAGGGGATACCGATGGCAGAGTCAAGCGATTCAAGCTTTACAAGAGGCCGCAGAGGCATTCATGGTCCATCTGTTTGAAGAGGCCCAAATTTGTGCTATCCACGCAAAACGTATCACATCAATACAGAAAGATCTACAAATTGCCAGACGCATCCGGGGGATTTGGGCTGGATTGGGACAGGACATGGAGACAGCGCATTGATCTTGTGGTGTTATTTGTCGGAGGACTCCAAAGCCGGGAAGTCAGGTGGAATCTGCCTGCTTGCATAGGCGTTATATCCATAGATTTATAAAGAAACAAGACGGTGTCGAAGCCTTTCTTGGGCTATCCGGAGCTGAATCTCTTGCATGGTCTTGACTCTCTATCACCGATGAATATGTATACGTATCTAGTTAGGTACATTTCCCCCATATTTTGTCTACGCAACGCATGTAGGCAATCCAGGTAGAGAAATACTGGAGCCGGACACCTTCCTGCGCTGACAGATGGAATTTTCCAAGCCAACGTCTTGACTGGGGCTGGGATGTGAGGTGCTTACGTCAGTGAGAGAAGGGACCTGATGCGCCATTCAGTCGTGTCGTAATGTAATGCAACAGGCTTGCCAACACCCGTGGCTGGATACTGCTTTGCGATAGTAGAGCAGGTAATGTACTGGATTCGATCATGAACGGCATGCGCGGTCTACGAAGGTCTCGCTGTTTTGTCGCACTCAGCTCGTCAGCAATTTTATTGGCTGGCTCTCCTGTGGCCCGGGAGCCTTTTCTGCGATTTGGTCCGGAGCCAGTAAAGACAACGCGCAATGCATCACAGCTCGAAACCACTAGTTCCAGGTTTGGGAAATACAACGAGGTCATACGGCAGGCCTCAAGCGGCAGTGTTGCTGGTGTGTGTCCATTTCTCACCCTTGGTTTTCAACAGTGTCGTTTTTGGACGTCGATCTCCTTACTGAGCTGCAAATGTCTCCCTCAGGTTTGATAGCAGGATTCATGGCTGGCACCTTTTCACGAACTCTCATGTTCGCTAGCAGCATGATCGCCATTGCCTTGCATGTGAGACTACAGGACACCAAAGCATTTGTTTCAATTCGAATTCTCTCATCCTTTAATGTGCCCCTTGACTACATTATGCGGTCACTCAAGTTCTTACGGAAAGAGCAGCTGATCAATTCACAGGTTCTCCCCATGTATGGCTTGTATTCGTCACGATTCGCCCGTCTTGGCGGATTTCCCGATTTGTCCACTGTATACAGCCACGGTCTGCACAATCCATGTTTCACCTTGTTCTTTGCATTCACATTCATGCTAGCCGCCTTTGGGCGCTTTTCGAGATAGTCGAAGTATGTACTGGGCTGCAAGCAGCTCTAAACTACCTAGCAGTCAATTGACTGCGTCTCCCTCATGAGCCAAGCCATAGTCAATGCGTCGTCTTCGAAATAGACTCTTGTACTTGCTAGTATTTCAGCGTTATATGCATTTAGCCAGGCCTTTTCGTCTGCATTCAGTAGGCTCTTGTCAATCAAGTTTTGACAGTAAGGCACCATGGTGACATGTTCAAAACCAAGAAACGGTTTATCACCAAAACAACTTTCCGTTTTGATCTCCTTTACCATCATAACGTTTTCAATCCTGACCCCAAAATTTCCATCCTCGTAATAACCAGGCTCATTAGAAAGGACATTGCCCGGTGCGAGAGGGACTTCAGTATATTGCACCCGAGTGCCGATACCGATCGGGCCCTCGTGAACGTTCAGGTATGACCCAACGCCGTGTCCCGTGCCGTGTCGATAGTCTAAGCCGTGTTTCTAGTTTCATTTAGCTTCATGTCACGTAAACAAAAGTAGTCTAGAGATCACTGACCCAAAGATACTGGCGAGCTAAACAGTCCAGAGCAAAGCCCGACGTGCCTTTGGGAAAAACTGCCGTATCGAGTCCAATGAGGCCCTTCAAAACAAGAGTGTACGATTTTTTCTCGGCCTCCGTGGGCTTGCCAAAATGCAGGGTTCGGGTCGTGTCCGTCGTCCCGTCGAGATATTGGGCACCAGAATCGCATAGATAGACATTTTCCGGGTCGATGATTGCACAGTTCCCCTTCTCAGGGGCGTAGTGTATTACGGCGGCACTAGATACCCCACGCATCAGTAATTGATAAGAGCCTGAGTGTCACTCGGATCAAGACGTCTCTAGGATGGTAGAGTGGATTGATCTTACTTGGCTCCAGTGGATGAGATGGTCGTAAAAGACAGTCCAACAAAGTGTTCTTGCTTCGATCGGAGCTCTTCCAGCTTATCGGCAGCTTGAACTTCATCAAGTCGGACTTTCTTCGCCACCAGCTGATCCTCAAGCCACGCAAAGAATGCGATAAGAGCTACACCGTCTCTCACATGACATGCTCGCATGCCTCTCATCTCAGTTTCATTCTTGACGGCTTTCGCATCTCCGACAGGACTGCGTGTTTCTTCCACAAAACCCTCGCCTCCCAGCGCCCTATTGAGCGCCCATGACCCCTTGTTCGAAATCAGAAAACTTCCATGAAGAGCCGCGTAATCGGCAATAGGTGTCTTGGACTTCACTTCCTTGTGGAGCCTTCCAGCATCACTGAGAAAAGCGTCGTATGGTCTTATCTCGACCTTGTTGGTTTGTAGGTGAACCTTGGATGCCTCTGTCAACTTAAACTCATCAACGAACAGAATGGCTACGTCTGGCGTGATGGCAGCATAGGAATGGAAAACGGGGTTGAAGGGAATGTCACTGCCTCTAAGGTTGAAAAGCCAGGCGATCTCGTCGAGCATCGAGACAAAAAACCCGGGAGACTTCTTTTTTGCCAGATACTGGCGCAAGTCATGTATCTTCTTGACAACTGTCTTACCGGCAGCTTCGTCCGATAAAACCGTGACTGGATGAAGAGGACGGGGCGGTCGGTCAGATGACCATACAATGTCTACAAGGTTCTCGTCTAAAGGGACCAGGGCAGCCCCTCCGGCTTTGCGGACTTGGTCGTCGAGCTTTTTGGCTGCCGATGCAGGAAGTAGGGACGGGTCCACAGCCACTGTTCTTCCACCAGACGATTGGCTTGCAGCCCATTCTTGCCATGTCGGTACATCTTGCAGTCCCTGTTTCAAGAGCGTCCAGTTTTTATCCAGCTGCTTGGCTGCTTGATTGAAGTATCGACCATCGGTGGCAAGAGCGGCGGCATCGAGTGTCACCACAGCGCAGCCTGCTGATCCGGTGAATCCACTGATGTATTCCCGCCTGGCATCGCACGCAGCAATGTATTCTGAGCTGTGGCTGTCCTCGGAAGGGATGACTGTGCCTGTGAGTTGAAGCAACGCCAGGCGTGTGTTCGATTTCGAGGGGTCGCGGCTCACTGTAAACATGGACATTCTTATCTTTCATCAAGCTCCTTAGCTTGGCGAGTCTTGGTGCTGTGGCCATCCTTATCATCGCGATAGACTGCCCAAATTTGGTCTTTATCAGTGTTGAATATGTCCCGTTGCACCGTGGTAATGTGACGATTGATTTTGCGAGCATTGACCGATGATGTACTGCTGTTTGACGGGATAGACTTCGTGACTGATGTATCCTCGATTTGTACCTCAACCACGTGGGTACACGAGGGTGCGCTCTTCACTTCCCCGCAGGAGTCGCGAATATGGTGATCGACCAGGTCTCATTAAGAAAAAACAAAAAACTTGACTTTGATTCATGCAAATATCACTGCAGGGGTCGCACGAGACTTGCACGACGTCCGGAAACCCAGTTGGCGAGTCTGGTGTTGTTGCTCGCATTGGTTTCTCATCCCTTCGTTGGGTCGTTGGGCAGTTGGCGGGTTGGGCGGACAGATGGACGGACTTTCGTAGAAATTTGGTCCGCCCATCAATCGAAGACCATGGGGTAGCCTACTCCGTACAGTGTGGTGGATCGCCTAGCCGTTTAACATTGTTCTTCTTGCCCGGGCGGACCTTTACCTCCAAGGGGGGCTGCGGGACAGATCTGCAGGCGGGGGATCCCAAACCGGCACTGCACTTTCGAGTACCAAAGTCGAGTACCAAGTAAGGGCACAGGCGTGTCTCGACCGGCGATCCTCCTCCCCGAGTCTACAGCTCGGTGTGCCAAAAATGTATGACTCCATTGCGAAACAAAGATGCAAGAATGATGTCCCAAGGCCGCAAGGGCAGCAGTCCATAGCGATTAAAGGATCAAAGCAGTGACCAGACGGTACGATCCCTGCCAAACGACGAAGCGACTGCACGGAGAAGAGTTTGCAGAGTTTAGGGTAGCAGCGTGCAACAACTGTAATGGAAACAGCGGCTAGGTGGTTGGTCTTACAATGTATCATGGGTACCCTCTTATTGCTTTGGCGTCGGCGGGCGTACTCATGTTACTCGCGAGAACTGAGCAGAGACAACAGGAAGGCAGCGTCACTGAGTCCACGCGGAGCTAGGGAAACTGACAAAGAGGGGATCTTCACGCCATCAAATGGAGAAGGCCCATCCCAAAGCAGCACCCCGCCCCCAGTAAAAAATCAGTTGTCACGCGTTCGACACAGTGATAAGATTGTATCCACTGCATTGCAAAAATGTGACACAATAAGCTTCTCTAAGGCATATGACATGGGCCATCGCAAAATCTGGTTTCCTGACTGGCAAGTCAACGTCGTCCGGATAGCCACGCGACTGCCAGCATGTACAAGAAATCGACCTCAAGCACAATGTTCGAATGCCCGAGGCCATCGATTGAAGCAAAGGCGCGTTGCTAGCAGCACAGCAAGTTCAGTTCATCCGCGAATTGTATTTTCCGGCATACAACCCACAGGCACTCCGCATCTGGGCAACTATGTCGGCGCACTGCGCCAATGGGTGAAGATGCAGGAACTGGAAGCGACAGACACGAAGCTCATGTACTCCGTTGTCGACTTACATGCGTTAACTACCACTCAAAATCCGGAACAACTAAGGCGATATAAGAGGGAAAGCCTTGCCGCACTCCTGGCTATTGGTGTCGACCCCCGTCGCTCAACAATATTCTTTCAGTCGTCAGTGAGTGCAGACTTTGGGACTTAGAAGACGTGAACTGCAGAGATCTGATGATCACGAAAACAAACGCATAGGTTCCAGCCCACTCAGAGCTCATGTGGATACTAGCCTGTACTTCATCCGTTGGCTATCTTTCGAGAATGACGCAATGGAAGGTAGTGGAAGTTGCTGATCATTTCGCATGAATGGCAGGGGCTAAGTCAATGGCACATAGCAAAAACTTAATGTACCTCCGGATTCCCATCTGGAACAGCTGCCGAGTAAAGGCCACCTGAAACTTGGACTCTTATCATATCCTGTTCTCCAGGCCGCGGACATTCTCGTACATAGGCAAGTTTAGATGTGAACTTCTATATGAAGACGTCGCTCATATCCTTTACAGAGCTACGCATGTTCCTGTGGGACACGATCAACAGCAGCACCTAGAATTTGCGCGCCAATGTGCTACCAACTTCAACCATGCCTATGGACCGCATCTGGAACATCCGACCACTATCACCCGTGCGTTGCATCCCGAGTCCTATACACGATTAGACAATCGCCCTAATTGATACCGTGTAGCCCCTGTGCATAAGATAATGTCTCTTTCGGATCCACTGTCGAAGATGTCTAAATCGCACAAGTCGACACGCTCTAGAATTCTCATCACCGACAATCCCGAGGAAATACATGCCAAAATATCGGCGGCATTGACTGACTCCACGACGGGGATCTCCTACGATGTCAAGACAAGGCCAGGAATCTCAAACCTTCTCAACATCCTGTCTGCCACTGACAACATACAGCGAAGTCCAGAGCAGCTTGCCAAAGAGTTTAGTACTTGCCATCCGCGTGTTTTCAAGAAAATAGTAGCAGAGGCAGTAGTGGCGGAGTTTCGGGGCGTAAGGTGTCGCTATCGGGAGCTCATCGACGAAAAGAATCATTTTCTCGACCAAGTGGAAGCACAAGGCGCATGGGAAGCACGACAGAATGCCGAAAAAACGATGGAACGTGTTCGTTCAGCTATCGGACTTTAGTGTTCATCTGCTCAAGCCTAAAGTTTAGACTTCACACCTCTTTGTGGCAACTTGAGATCTATATCGTTGAACTGCCTGTGGAACGCTGGAAGCGGTAGATCCAGAACAGTAGTCCAGTGCCTTACTGCGGTTCACAATTATGATAGGGAAGTTCGCAATTCATGTTGTCGATGTCGTCGGAATACTCCTGAAATTTCGTCTTTTGATATCAAGAGAAGACCCCCTCCGCCCTTTTCCGCGCCCATCCTCTTCATCACGTTTGCAAACTACCGCCGTGACTTGTCGATATACTCTAAGAAGCGTACGAGAAATTGGTACCTCTCGCAGATAGCCAGAATTCTCGGATCACTCGATTTGTAACTCTGGATCCCCGTAGGCTACGTGATCAGGGAAGAGTTAGCAAAAATCGACTTAAACGTGTTCCAATATTATGACTGACCCAACCAGTTTTTTGACAAACTGTGACTTCTGTTCGCTTGTGACTTTGTCACTTGGGAATGAATCCCCATAAAGACCAGCATTCAACCAGTCTTTGGCCATATGATAGCGGCTGAAAAGTTTTTTTATCGGTTCACTCAGTTTATCTAACTCACTTCTCGAGGCCTGACCCCCAATGTTTCTAGCCAGGCTCCGCAACAGGAGAGGTCCCAGCACGTGCATGGCCTGAACAGAAGCTTCGTTCACTTGTTCCTCATCGCTCCTGAGTGATATTAAAGTGGTCTTTCATAAATTAACAATGTGTGGACAATAGTCTTACTAGGGATTGATGACGCACCCAGAAATCAGCTGATGCACTCTTGGGCAGCGGCTCCGTGCCCTCGAGCAACCTGATGGCAAATAAAAAGAGGAACTCGGCAGTGGCTGCCGGCTGCATCATCAGCAGGGCAGGAGGGTTTTTCAGGAGCACCCTACGAGCAAAGTCGATACTGTGCTGAGATAATTCGGGGTCGTGGTCCGGCTCTGCAGCAAGAAAAGTTTACGCAATGTCAGCTCGAGACCCAGAACGGAATTGGCAGAAAGTAAGCGGCCCAGCCCATACGCACCTGGTAAATTTTCAAGTAAAGCTACGACCCACTGAAGCAAAACGATGCATATACTGTCTGTCAGGACATTATATCGTCCATCAAGGGAGCTGATGAACGAGCAAGCGGTTGTGACGAGTAAGCCAGGTCTCGAGACATGTCCGAAGTGACTCGTCAAGTAATTGGTGACAACGTCAGTGCCGAGTACGAAAGGTCCTGCTTCCGTTTCCGAGAATCCGCATCGAAGGACAGAGCATATCAGCTCCATCACTTCGGAGTTGCCTACGAACATCTTTTCGATGTCGACAATGATTTCCATCACTTGCTGGTGCACGATGGCAAATGGACTTTTGACCTGCTTTTGACGCGCGCCAACGTCGAGATCTATAACGCCTTCACTGGGTGCTTGGAAGCCTCTGGCAATAGCGGACAAGCACTTGAGTGCCTTCAGTGCTGTATGCAGACTGGGGTGCTCGTTCGCTGTGCAATCCCAGCATCTCTGCTCGAAACAAGCCAACCGAGTTCCCCGGGGAAGGTGAAGTAGATCCTTGGCGCGAGAGACATCGTGCTGAACAGATCCGAGTAATCTATAAGATGCATGAACCCTTTGAGACTCATCGGGTATTGCCTGAGTAATCGAGGCAACAGCGCCAGCAACCTTCTCACTGGAGACACAATCAAGTCCGCCGAGATCTGTGAGTGTTCTGTACTCTTCAAAGAAATTTTCGGACTCCGAATAAAGGTGATGGCGACATGATGAACAGAGTCGAAGAATGGACCTAGACGCCGATGCCGCCATTGACTGGACGGCAAGTAAATTGAACAAGAGCCTTAAAGCTGGTCCAAGGAACGATATGTTGCGCTCGAAGTAACCCGTATATTGCTCAATTAAGTAAAGACACGTCTGTTTTGTCCTCGGAGGCAGCTCTTCGCTTCCAGAGGCGAGACTCGAAAACAACGGAGATCCGAAGACGGCGGTGAGCATGTCATCGAATCGTTGGTCCTCCTCACCACATTCCGCTAGCCCAGCAAGACAGAATGCTGCCGCTTCCAAGCGCAGCCAAGCGGCTTCGTGCAACGAGATGAGTACGATATTGGAAAATGTTGCTACAAGTTGGGGACCGGATAGTGCATACACGGCCTGCAGGAAGTCAACCACGTCCTTTCTCGCCTCTGTAAAGCCCGCTTTGTCAGAAGAATCCCATTCATTCATTTCGAAGGGTGGGGGGTAAATGATTTTCTGCCACGCATGAGAGACTGCATCTGAAACCAAATCCAGCGCTTCCTTCGCCCACGGCGCCTCGCTGAGCTGGTCCGATCCTGCAATTTCTGACAGGGTTTCTGTGAAATTTGACCAAAACTCGACAGCGGGCACAAACATTTTGTTCTCGATGGCCGGATAGCCATTCGAGGAGAGCAAACCACATAATTTGGCAAGCAGTGTCCTGGAATGAGCATTGTTCGCTTGCATGAGATATTGACACTTCTCATCGCCGACAGACAAGAGAAGCTGACCGAACTGGGCCGAGCTAAAGTTTGAGCTATCCTGCAAAAGACGGCAATATCGCTCATTCGACCATGAACTGACAAGTAGACTGTAAAGTTGCTGGAAGTGTTCCTCCGTCAAAAGAGCTGGAAAACAAGCAAGTATCTCGATGACGAGATCTGAAGCAACCTCGAATTGGGTCTCGGTTTGGATCAAGTCGATGACTGCAGGCATCAATTGTCTCAATAAGGTAACCAGGTGATGATCGCTAGGAGTGAGCCTTTGTGCGAACACCACCCAGGACTAGACAGTCATCAGTAAGTTGATGAAAGAACGACTGGAATGATATGACTTTGAGTCGGCCCACCTGGATACATTTCATTGCATCATTGCACGCAGCTGTCGAGTCAGAGTCTGTCAAGGCTCTATTCAACAGAGCGGTCGCATCGGTCGCATGCTGAGAAACGGAGTGAAAAAGAGTGATGCTGGAGACAGTTCAGTATCAAGGTTTCGCGGAGGGCTCGCGAACATACTTGTCAGCTGTATTGCAATCCAGTCTCACGATATCGTCCATGACATTGGTCACTACCCATAACAGCGCCTTGAGCTCCGTTTGATTTAAACATCCGAAACTCAAAGGTCCTTCGCCCAGAACTTGGGTCGAGTGCGGACGTCCGTATGAGGATAAAGAAAGACAAAGATGGCGTATATAGTTGGGCCAAAGCTGGTGAAAATGAATGAAAAAAGTCGCCAAAGCAGATGCTAATTTGCGAGGTACTAATGAGCCGAATGAATATCTGAATGAATCGAGATACCAGACAATGAGCTGGTCAAGCAGCTCTTTCGCATGGGCTTCGCTCAGCGACGAGCTGAAATTGATGTCAGCCTTTGTTCAATCTCGCGCTATTGGAAGAAAATGGGTTGGAAGCGTACCTTTCTCGGTTCAGCTTGACAATGATTGTGAGTGCGCCGAAGAATTTGACCTTTTCGTCAGGCCGATTTAGCAGCCCACTTGCTATTGTCCAGGCTTGAGATGATGACTGAAAGTCGGCGAGTAGAGATTGAGCTGTATTTATGCTGCCCGGGTGGTTTGCATCGTAGAAGGACAAGATTAACTGAAAACAAAGATAAGCATCGTCTCCTGCTGGCATTATTTTGGAACATCATTATGGACTCGATCTCACCGACTCAACCTCCTCAAGTTTCCAGATAGGCGAACATTCTTCGTCTTCCATGGCAGCCCTATCATCCCTTGTTATGCGGAAGCAGTAGCATTTTACTCAGTTCAATCTCCCGGGCCGGTTGACACCTGCATTAGCCAAGGAAATAGAAGAAAAAGTGGGCATAGTCCGGAGGGGAATAAATGCCGGGGTGTCGTTGAGTGCACACAAAAGTTAACCATGGGGAGTGGGGGATGGGGGCTCACGCGACCAAGATATAGGGAGGGGCGTTTTCAAGCTCACCTGATCGCCGTACCCTGAAAAAGTGATGAAACCCCAAACCAAAAAAAATATACGTGGATAAGTACAATCATAGTCATAAATC
>JAPFUF010000186.1:0-56590 GCA_030780645.1 Aschersonia sp. MBC 508 | reverse complement strand
TCTCTTCCTCTCTCTCCCTCTTCTTACTCTGGATTGCTCGCGCATCTCGGGCTATAGTTCGCCGGTGTGGCTTCGCCGACGAACCAAAATAGCCGGAACCGTAGACTTGGCTTTTTCGGACCAAGAGCAACCATGTACATAGAAGCAAACTACAAGAAAGAAAAGTCTAACCTAAAAAAAAAAAAAAAAGCAAACCTGGCCCAGAAGCGCTTCAAAAGTTAAGCTTGACTCGATGCTGTCGTTTCGCCGGCTCGTCATTTCTGCCTGGAAGGTAGTCAGGCAAGGTGACGAAACTTCATCAGATAGATTCAATATTTCATGTCAGCTGAGCGTGCATACGTACACTCACTTGGGTTACACGGCATGAATCCTGGTTTGAGCTAATGCTTCTTCTCGGCGACGTTGGTATTGGTGCGAATCCCATGCCGGACACCCCGGAACCTGGAGAAATTGGCTCGTCTTGGTTTTCGATCTCAATCTCTATCACCTATTACCCTCATCAGGCGGGGGTGACGCGATGCATCGTCACCACTCTGCCAACCAGGCAGCAGAGTTGACACGAGCATCGGCCCCCGAGGCCAGCAAAGTCGGCCCGCTCGAATACACTCCTTGAGCAAATAGTTCTTCTTGTGAGAACTAGACTCGAACCAGTTTGTGGCCTCCTTCATGGACTGACAATCCAGCGGTGCCATCAGGTACGTGTTGTCATTTGCCGTACATACAGGGTTTGCCTTGGCTAATTGGACAATTTCCGCTCATTAGGCCCGATCACAACAGTCCCTCGGGCTCCCAGCCGCGAACGAAACCAAGCCGTCTCTGCCGTGACGAATCCGTTCCACGGCACTCTCTTCGCCCACGAGGAACAGGGTCACAAACGACCGGTACAACGATCATCGCAGGTCAACAACTTCTCGCCAAGCGCGTGTAGACTAAAACTCAATCGCCAAAAGTCAAACTGCCAAGACCCTCAAAGAGACCCCAAATCCATATCCATATTCGACTGCGCGAACGACCAAAAGTTCGCCACCCATAGTCATGCGTAGTTTACGCTGCTATCGTCACGCATCGTCACGATGTCGTTAGAAAGCAACCAGCTTGGCCGGCGCTCCGGATCCATGCAGCTAGCTGGGCTTAGCTTCCTTTCGCTATCTGAGAAAAAAAAGGCCCGCCCCTGCAAAGATGCCCGAAAAGTGAATGCAGTCAGCTCGTTGTAAGCTGTGCAGCAGATTAACGGACCTTAGTCCCGAAGTCTTGTCTCCCCTCGCCGACCTCGGCAATCAGCCTTGCCAGAGAATATTCTCCCGACGGGCCGACCAAATTGAAGCAACCACCCTGACGAAGATGGTCCGGTAGGGCTCAGCCCGTCCGGCTTCAGCATCACGTAAACTTATGATGCGTGGGGGGTGAATGATCCTCACCGCAGCAGACGTCAACTCCGGCTATGCCTGGCAAGTTTGGGGCGTCTAGATACGACAGAAACGGCATGTTTCCCCGACGCGATAGCATCCCAGGGAAGTGCTGCCAAGAGCTGATGATGAGCAAAGATAACACAATCGCCCATAAATCTTGATCGGTCTGCTGCTGCTGCTGCTGGACTTGTCATGTGCACTGCATAGACGCTGCGATAGGGGCGAAGCGTAACAAGCAGCTAGCCGCGCAATGTCTCAATACAGCAGGTATAGTCGAGGGCCGAGTCAGCCAAGATTACAATAGTCTCAAACTCCTTATGATGCATTCGAGAGGATGTGGCGGGAGATTCATCTATGGTCTGTCGGTGTCGAACCTGGTCGAGTACAGTTTCCCCGGGCGTTCCAAACGGGGTGAGGAGGACTCAGCATCAGCACTGCTCCGGTTCCTGCTCCGCGTGGACAATCGGGACAGAAGTATCCCTCGGGTAGACGTCTTTCGAGCCATCTATGGTCTGTCGGTGTCGAACCTGGTCAGAAGTGTCCCTCGGGTAGACGTCTTTCAACTCTGCTTTCCTTGTTGACGGCTCTTCACCCATGGCACTGGAATGGTCGACATCGAGTCACCATCGCTCGCCCGAGGGTTGCCTTAAGTTGCCACTGCCTCGCGATTTCGGCCGCTATACTGCATACGACTTTTTTTTCGTCCAAGATCCACGAACAACGTCGGGGTCCTTGGCGGAAAAGCGGCGAGCCGATCGAGGACTTGCTCGTATTTGTACTTTGCCTCACGCTTTTTGCTCTTCGCCGTAACGCCTGTTATCCAAATCATAGAGCCAAAGAATATTTTCTGGTGGAAGCAGCTTGAACGCTTTCGTGTTTGGCTCAATAGTGCTTGCGTGACACTTTTTCCTCGTCAGTTCGAGGTATGTCGTCTGGGCAAATGCCAATTATGCACGGTAACCGGGTCAATTCGTCTAATTTTTCCGAAGGACTTCTGAGCATGATCCATCTACCACGAGGGATTGCCCATCGCATCAGAGTCAACCAATTATCTCAGACCGTAAATCAGCGGCCGCTGCACGACATCATATGCAGTATCGCTCTGTTTGACTGCATAGTGCGCTGTGCCCGGCATGCTTTCCAAGCTTTTCAATGTTCTTACAAAAATCGTCGAAATGGTCAAAACGAGAAAATAGGCTACGAATCAGCCCGCCAAAAACGTTCACTGTCTTGATGATAAGTGCAAAATCACGGGCCCCGGGAACTCGTGCTATTTTGAAAGTTATCTACTGCCCTCGTCGCGACTCATTGGTCGCTGCAGGCCAGCGTCTTGACTGTCCGGGGTCGGCTGACGCGCTGAGCTGACAGAGCTCCGTCATATGCAATGACAAATGGGTAAAAATTTTATCAAGAATGATACATGCAAACCAACGCTGAGAATATGCCCTGCAATCCAAACGCTTTGTGATGCCGCTCCGAAAACAAAAATGTGGTACCGTTCTATAAGTCTGTTTTGGTCTCCTTTGGTGTCCAATTATATGAGACATAACCAGGCCCAGGTTCGAGCCCCAGAAAATAAAGCCAAAAGCGCCGTGCTTCCGTGAATGCGACTTGACATCTACCGGGTGTCCATTAGTCAAGGCACTCGAGAGGTCAAGCCCTGAAGGGTAATGCGTAATTTCTGTGCACTTACATGTAGATCGAACCATGTAACCAGCCATGAAGAACAAACTTGACAGCCTGAGTGACAAGCGCAATCTCGTGCATTACTTGATCGTAAATTGATTCACTTCTCGGTCCTTGTCGCTGCATTTCCTCAAGCTTTTCCAACAAAGCTGTCGAAGGTGTCCAGCTCGGCGCGGCAGCAGCAGCAACAGAAGTAGTTGTCGAGCTGTTATTGTCCTGTTCGCTGAAAACGGGGAAGTCATCATCGGATGACGAGGAAGAAGGAGGAGAGTGCTTCTTATGTTCTGCCGGGGGAGGGTCAGTGCCATCGACTTCTGCTTCTTCCTCGGCGGCAACCATCTGCCGAAATCGCCCGATAGCTGCCATTGACGAGCTGAGTCGCGCATAGGTGTTGAAGAGAGCGACTAGTTCGGTTCGCTTCAAAACAGGTATGTTCTTGCTGTTGTTATCAAACTCAAAAAGTACTTTCAATGCCGTGCCATAGCCGTTGATCTGTATCTTGCCCCAGAGCCTGCACTTGTCGCAGCCGACGCAGTCCATCAGGCGACTGATGTTTCGGAAGCGGTTCCGAAAATCCTCCTTGAGAGACGGGCCTTCGCCGTTAACGAACATGAGGCTCTCGTCAAAAATTTGCGGGATGCTGGCGGCTTGCGTCGTCACCTCGTTTACTTTGGCTCGCGTGGCCATATCCTCGCTCAAGTCACCTGTGCAGAACCGGTATTCAGGACCGCGAAGAAGAGGTCCGAGTTTGGCCACAGCCCTGGTGAGGAGTGCGTAGTTAAGGTACAGATTGCTAATCCGATCAGAGTATCCGTGCAGACGGTCCTTGTAGCATTGCACGTTGGGCTGCCACAAGCCTGTGGTTTGATTCAGGAAATCCCAGCAAAGATGCGCGCTGATGCTGGCGTGCATCCCAGACACGACGCGGTAGAAGACGCGCTTCTCAAGACATTCGTCTTCGATTTCGTACCCGGTGTTAGCGACGAAAGGGGTGTTGGGACGCTGAGCCCGCTGCAGCTGCAGCTGTGCTTGTCGTCCTGCGGCGTCCATGACCTGCTTGAAATCCTGGGCTGCGGGGCTTTTGCTGAATGGCGTGCCGAGGTTCGCGGCGTGTGAGAAAGAACTCTTCTTAAAGCAGTTTTCGCGATAGATGGCGTCCCAGACTTGCTTCGCGCCCTCTCCAGCATAGCCCGTGAAGCGCTCTGGATTGCGAAGCAGACTGACATAGTCTCCTTTCGACGTTGCACTCTCGTCTTCGAGCACACAGTAGTCTCTCTCGTCGCATTCGTCATCATACTCAACAACGCAGCTTTCTCCTATGTTCTCTCCTAGCTCACCATGCAGCGGCCGTCGAGGATTATTCCGTTGTTCCTGTTTGCCAGGATGTTTGGCTAAAGGACCTTCGAGTTTGCCCAACGTTTTTGCTCTCCACACTTCCGGAACATCGTTCTCGTCGTCCAACGTCTCGACGGCACATCCAATGTTGCCGCAAATGCCGTTCTCGTCGTCCCAGAAAGGGCATTTCTTGTGAAACAAATTCAGGCGGTAGTGGGAGAAGAAGTCAGTGTTTCTGGTCAGGTCGTCGATGGCCGGCTTGACTCGTTCGTTCAACTTCTCAAGCGTCGCATATGAGGCGCACGCATCTTGCACGATGGATCTGGGGCTAATCTGTTTGCCAAGTGGTCAGCTTCCACCAAGCCAACAACGATAGGTGATTCTTCGTGTAAGGCAACTCACTGGACAATCCTGACCGGGCTCTGTTTTGCAGGCGGATGGTGTCGCCCAAAGTGTGAGTGCCGACAAGCAGAGCAGCCTACCGGCACGCTTCATCCTCCTCTGGCTTGAGCAACACAATAGGTCGCAAGTCAGTGTACAAGGTTGCGTAGCTTGAAGTCAACTCCACGATAGGCAATGCGCCACCTCACGGGCTTGAGACCGTGTTTTCGTTTAGCGGCGGCCCGTTCGGACAAGTTCCCGGCTTGTGACTTAATGGTCAGACAGATACTGAGGGAGCTGGGGGTTTAAATTTTTCCAAAGAATGTGGCACAGCCAAATGGATAATCTGTATGCAGGATGGCAAGTGACTTGGGCGTGGCAGACTTGCGACGACGCAACATAGGTACCTTATATGTAGAATGAGTAGAGCCGCACTTTCTCTGGGAAAAAGCCACGCTGGCTGGTGACTAGTAGCCGAACCCAAAGAAAGGAAGGCCGTTTTGTAATGGAAGGAGCGGAGCCGGATGGGGCGCGCAAGCTTGTCAACGGCGCTTGTGCGATCTGAGCTGAACAGACTTTGACGCGGATGCGGAGGTGGCATATGCAAGGCACTAGATCAAAGCAGGAGGACAAGAAGACCCTACCAATTGCAGACCAGACGATGGGGTCACGCCTGTCGAGGCTATTGAATTGACGTATTCGCTGGTCGTCGCTGATATAGGGACAGCGCTGTAAGTGAAGGGAAGAATGTGGCACGTGGGCAGGAGTTGTGTTCCTGTGCGCACCCCGAAAAAGATGCCGATGAAACCCAGGCTTTTCGAGACTGAGTTTCCCGCTGAAACTGAACTATGACTGGCGTCCAGGCTTTATAAACTCCTGTGCGAATTTTGACTCAAAAGCGCCAACCGATGATGTGGCCTCTTCTCCATCTGGCCACTAGAAGTGGCACCAGGCATGTTGGATTTTAATGCTTGGTCAGCCCAGCCCAGCCTGGTCGGCTGTAAGCCCATGTCTGTCCGCTTCATTGTTGCTTTTGAATCCCCACCAAGCACCGCGGCGTCATCCTATCGCCTACCCTACTGCCTTCGCGCGCTTTTCAGCTCATGTTGTCACTAGCTTTTTCACGCTCATAATACGCTACAAATAGGAGAGGAACCCAGACTTGAACGTAAGTGCTAGTCTCAGTGAACATTAATCTCTTGTCATATGCGCAATCGGCGTCCAAATTGTACTTAGTCTTGAAGTACTTTTCCGTCGCGCACAGTGAGGAGATTGTGGGTAAATCTCGGGCTCCATAACCTCTAGACCAGGTCTTTTTTGTGGCCAGCTCGGTGCTCCCACTTCATCTCCTCGTGCCAATAGCACCGGTTTTATCCGCACAAGTCAGCGAACCCGGCAGCCGTCTGTCCTTATTCCAACCGAAGCTACTGCCACACGACAGCAGTCCGCGAACGACCCGTGGCGTGACAGCCGTTCTCGAGTGGGATCACCAGCCTGGTCGTGCCCAGGCCGCCTCAGACGAGCTGGGCTGTGAATTGACCGACCGCCCGGGATCGTTATTTCGGTTTTCTACAGTAGGCCCCTGGTCATGCGCAAGATCTCGTGCTGCTCATTGAAAAAGAAGAACAATGGGCATTGATTGATTCGACGACGTCACTTTAAAATGGGCCGCGGTGCACGAGCAGTTGTCTGCCGACCGACGCGTAAAGAATCGCCAGAGGCGTTTTCATTGCTATCGTCACGACTAGGTCTTACAACACCTTTCGACAACCATGAGGGCTACGACAAGATGTGAAAATGTTAAATTTAGCCTATCTCATGTCCACCAACGCCTGCGCAACTCATCACGTAAATGCTGTTGAACAAGGGACACACCGACCTTTGCATTAGAAGGAGTTCGCGGACGCATTTCGACGTCGTATATCCTGATGCATTGAACCGGAACGACTTCCTCCGAAGACCCGGTTCTGTACGTCTTTCCAACGAGTAGGTTTTTCGGTTTATTTATATTTTCCTTTTCCAGACACAGGAGACTTTCGCGCAGCATAGCAGGGTCGACGGTCTCGTGGCTCGCCCCGGGCATTCGGAAAATGTGGGATGCCGGCCCCCATTAGATTCCTGGCGGGCACACAGAGCAGATGCAGATACCAAAGAAACAGCAAAGAGGAAAAAAAAAGGGATGTTTGGAATAATGGCAGCCGACGGCCGTGCTGTTGCTGACGTGTCCATCGTCCCAAACATCGTAAGGTGCAGACCGTAACATCGTGGAAAAGGCATGAGACAAGACCCATACAATCGTGTGGCGTCGACAGCGGTGGAGGTAGTCGCATTGTGTCTATCGTACATAAGGTAATGAAGCTCGAAGATGGTGATTTTATCACTGAGGCGCTTGATAATTCAGCGGACGCCTTGAAAATACAAGGTCAGCATTGATGATCTCAGCGCAATCAAGGTTATTTTCTCGCTGTTTACTGGAACACGACCTACTTGAACAAAAGAATATGCGGCTCCGGCTCGTGCACCTCGTAATGCTCCCAGCCGAGACTCTGCCCACGTGTTAATAATGTCGCACAATCAAGATATCTGGACGCTGAATGTCGGGCGGCAAAGACTGCGGCGGTCGCAAAGCAGATCATTGATGGGCGGGCGTACCTGAGTTATTCCAATTGCTCGCCATTCCTCCTCCCATAGTAATTTCAGCGTCCCTTTCTGCGTGTCGTGATAGTCTTTGGGAATCGCTTTAAGCATAGCTTTAGGCAATTGAACGTGTCGGTACTCGTACTCATTGTCGGAATACCTGGGGGAGAAAGAGGAACTGTCAGTCCTGGTTGCCCATCGCTAAGAGAAACTCCGAACCGCGACAGTAGCGGTGTGAACTGGCGATCGACCCAATTGCAAGTTTTTACCTGGCTGAGTAGTGAATTGAGTCGATGTATTCGTCGAGTCGCGCCCGTTCAGCGTCCGACAGCGACCTGGGGACCTTATTTCGGCGTGTGGTATCAATGTCCATGGCAAGGAGAGCGAGGCCGATATCGACGCGCGGGGTTTTTTTTATTCTGGCTGATCCGAGGATGAAGCTGTCGGATTTGTGCAGCTGCCGTCCCAAGCCGAGCTGCAACTCGTGTATGCCCGCCTGTACCTCCTTAAAGAAAGAGAAGTCATCCAGAGAGGTATGAGTCGAAGGAGTCGCCGGGTTTGTTTACCTGACACCGATTCCACTCTGAACAATTTTGGAGGGGGGGCGAGGAAGAGGGGGGGAGGGGGGCGCGAAAAGAGCCAGCTTGACGAGCGAGTTTGGCGCGTGTTGTGTAGGGGTTTGTGGTGCGGGGAGGCAGGGAAGAGGGGGGCGGAAGCGTTCTCCAGTGGGTTTGTTGACTGGAATGTTCCCCCCCCCCTTCCCCTGGATAAAGTCAGTTGTCGATAAGAGCTCACTTTCCCTTACATCTTGCAGACCTCACAAAAGCCACGTGCGGTGGAAAGAAGGCACGGAATCTTCGATGGAATGAAGGTGTGATTTCTTGTCAGAGGACGTGGCTTGGCGATAGAGACGGGCTCGCCAGGCACTAGATACTTTACCTAGTAGTCTGCCACACCTGTATAGTAACGAGAGCCTCAAAAAGCCAGCCCTCTGGGTACCCAGCGTAGAAAACACCACTTGTACTTCATCAAAAGACACGAAAGTAAGTCATGGAAATTTCACATGACTGTGAAGCGTCGTGGCCGAGGCAGTGCGCAGCAGCTCGCAATCACAGTAATTCTGCGTGGAGTTGGGATTCATGGATGTGGTCCACTCTGCTCTATTCCTACCATGCGAGTTTTCTTTCCTCTTTTCTCGAAATAATCGCCGATCATCGCCCCCTCTGCCATTCCACGTATCGCATCGTTGGCAGAACGCGCATCGCGGTCGGACCTAGCGTTTGAACTGCAGTGCCGCACTAGCAGTGGGCTCACCGTCACTCCGACCCTCCGAGGATTGTTACGCAGGCACATACAGTCGTCGCGTTGTCGCAGCGGACGTCTTGGTATTATCGAACAGCCGATTTCCCTTCGGAGATTGCTAGTTTCATAGATATCTTTAACACGAAGATTTTCACATGGGGCCTTATCTCAGCGGTAGAGAGTCCGATTCCAGTTCTGGAGCATCCGGAAGGTCGTCCGTTCGATCCGGGCAGGCCTCAATTTTTTTCCCTCTCCGTCCCACCTCAAATGGACTACTATTGATCAATTTTTTTGCCGCCCCTATGCCAGCTAAGAAATCTAGTAGTTTTTTTTTCCTAGGCCATCAGTTGGTCATCCAACCGAATTGAGCCCCTCTTGCGAAGCGTGCGAGAAGTTACAAGGTAGCGCAGCAATGCTTATGGGGTTCACCATCCAGACGCGTCTCTCGCGTTCTTAGACTTTTACAAATGATAAATCAATTACGCAAAGTCATTTGACATACCAAGATGCTGGCGAGTGACCCTTTGTGTTTTCAAACTCCAATCAAGGTGTCCACGCCTTCTTTTTTTCCCGGTCTCGTTAGCGTCAATGGTGTACGGCTTACTACGTTCCCGATCTTGGTCTTTACGGTGTCCACCGGGATATGCCAAGAATGAATTTCCCGAAACGCGTTGTCTTTGAAGTTCCCTAGTACCTCCAGACATGTCTCGTCATCAGGTCTACCCAGGGTCCAGCCGATCGATATGTGGAAAGCCGCATGTGCTAGTTCATCGTGCATTTGCTGATACAGTGGAGGCTGACCAAAGTTGGTGGCTACTTTATTGCACTTGACAAGAAGCTGCATGAGTTCTGGGTTTGTACCCTGCATCAAAGACTCCCTACCATCGTGGTACTTGTCGGCCATGGCAATTGAAGCCGTGGCAACGCGCAGCACAAAAAAGCTTCGATCCGAATCCGGAGATTTGTGCCAAGCCAGCCCAGCGGGCTTAATAGAGAAGGGAGACATGCCACCAGACCGAATGCTTTCTTCGACGCTGTCGAGGAAGACATCCTTGATGGATGCTGGCAGACTCAGTGGTTTTGAAAGACTAATGTGCAACGGAAGATGTGTGCCAAGATCGCTGGTGAGGAAAGAATGAAGGCGATTGGCGCATCCGATTTGTTTCTGCGTCTTTTCCACGAGGGCAACCAGAACATCGTGTTGTACCTTAGAAGGATGCCCTTGCGCGGGGTCAATGGGGGCTGCCAGGTCATCTGCTAGGCGAACGTACATTCCAGATAGATATGCGTCGGCCAGTTTCCCGCAATATGCGGATTCTGCCTCTTTCGCCCCTGATGCAAGCTCGGGTCGTCTGCCACACTTTGCCGCACTGTCGATGCGTACAGATCGTGAAATATATCAGGGAGAGGTGGCAGGCCAGAATCTGACTGGGATTCTCCGCCCGCACGGCGCCTGCGTCGCTTGCTCGGCGGGCCTGCAGGTTGAGACTCATCGGCTGATGACGAGCTCGAAGAAGAATAGTCAACGAGGCCCATGGGAGCAGAACAAATGCCGCGAAGAGCACCCGTAGACTAGCCGCAGACTTTTCTTGCCTTCAATCGATAATTTGCGACGGATTTCTTTATACTGACACTCACTTTGTGTGATGCGGGCAAGAACAGCTTGCGAAGAACTTGGAGGACATCAATGCATAAGTGGGTTGCGGTGCTGTCGCAGCAGTTCTGCCTGATAAGGCACTGGTTACCTTCAGTAAGTATCCACCTACCTTAAGTACCCGCGACACTTTCCGAGGATGTTGTGATTAACGGTGTTCGGTCGATCAATATTTCGAGCCTGCGCGCGAAAAACGTTTTGCAAAAAACAGTTCATATACGATTGGACCCGTTTATCTGCGTGGTTATCAGCGAGCGGTGCTAATGTCATTCATTCAAGCAGACGTGAAAGACGTTTGGAGTACAGTCATTCAAAGCTGTGATGGTCTCTGGGTGCCAGCGTGCGTGCGTGCACTTCGCATTCACGTATTCCAAATCTGCAGCCAAAGAGTCATCTGCCTAGGATGTAACTATACAACGATCTTTTGCTGATGTAACCTCCACAAGTATAGAAAGCACGATGGCTCCGAAATAGTCACTGATACAAGTTGCAATCGTTCAACATTCCACTTTCAGCTCGCATATCACCTCACCGATAATCTTCTTAGCATACAATATTAGTTCGTTTCCCCACGTTTTGGAGATCCAATCGCGCTGAAATCATTGAGAAGATGTGCTTTCAAATGATCCGTAATCCGAAAATACCAGTGTAGACATGCTATAGATGAGCCGCCGGTAATCCAGCCCTATGAAGACGCGGAGGCTGTGGAACGGTGAAAACCATAGCCAGGGCTGGCTTAAGCACCATACGTTTGCTATGCGACGATTGTTAAGATCCGGGCGCGTGGGTGTTCCATGATGGGCACTGGCAGTGACTGGCAGGCAGCAGGGCTGATTAGTCAGGCAGACTCAATGAATCTCCCTTTTTGCTGAGCACTCGTGCAATTCTGAGCTGCTGAACCTCAGATCCGATCGTGCTCGTTATATCTTCTTGTGCCTCTCTCTACATACATCGCTTTCATCACCACCAAGAGATGTTCTCTGAAAAGCTTCCTGGATCGCTAGGCAAATGTAATTTTGTCTCGAAAGGCGCGACTGGATGGGTTTTCAAGGCCGCTCCTGGCATCGCTATCAAATACTGCGTGCGAGGCCGTCTAAATGAGTTCCAGATCGAAAACGAAACATACGACCTTATCGAGCGAAGCCACCCTCCACCGTTATTCGTCCGGAGCTTTCTACGGCTGCCTGGGTTGAATTTCATGCAGCTGATGGTCGAAAGCTTAGATGCTCGTCTGCAACGGTACCAGCGTCGAGACATACGCAAAAACGTATGCCTGGAAGTCTTGCGTCTGGAGCCTACACCGAAAATTGAGCAATGGGCGACAGAACTGTCCAGGGCCCTTGCTTGGCTGGAATCCCTTGGATTGGTCCAGGGTGATCTTCGCCCTACAAATCTTCTTCTCGACAACGATGACCACCTGAAGCTGGCTGACTTCGACAGCAGTTGTAAGATTTGGCGCTAGGAATTTGGGCCTTGCACCACCGTGGTCACGGGTGCTTGGTGAAGAAAGTGGAGAATTCTGTGGAACCTTTGGACTATATGGAGCACAGAGTGAGCAGTTCGCCTTCGCTTCAATCCTATACAATATGACGCATGGTATCGAACCATATGAGGATAAAGGGCCGGAAGCCGTAGACCTCTTGCAAGAGATGGTATTTCCGGAGCTACCCAGCTCCCCGCTAGATGCATTGACTCTTCGCTGTTGGAAGGGTGACTTCGCGACCTTGGCCGATCTCGCCAAGGACGTTGCCGTCCTCCAAGGTGCTGAGCAGGCAATAACTCTAATCGCGACCGATGATGCGTACATGACCAAAATGAAAAGGCAGTGTCAAGAACTGTTACATGATAAATTCACAGATTTAGAGATCGCAATACCCGCCGAGTAAGAGAGTCATTTTTCGGCATGCACAACGTTGGTAGGCTTCTGTTACACGGTTATAACACGATTGCTAGAGATTGGAGAGACGTCCGTCAGTTTCAATACCTTTATGTAGTGAATAGGCGGTGATTACTCGCATGCTGGAGGCCTCTACTTGCTGCTTGAGGTCAAGTCATCCGCCGCCCCGTCCTCGTCCTTTTCAGTATCATGGCGCATCGAAGTTGAGCAGTAAATATTGAGCCAGAACTGACGATTCTATCGTTTGTTGCCCAAGCTTCGCCTCGGGCATGGGCGTTTCGCTACCGTTCACCAAAACACCGTAAAGCGCCACTTCACTATAACTCGCAGGCAAAAAGGCCTCCTTCACCGGCAGAGCTACATCTCGTTATGTTGAAATAGGCACATTCACTAGGCTTCACATTCACTAACATTCCCATTCAAGCCGAGTAGTGGTACTAGCTAAGCCTCGTGGAATGTTTCCATAGTCAGGACCCTCCGCGCCACATGATGAAGCAGCACCGGCTGCGTAGAGAAGGCAATTGCTCTTGCTTGACATAGCTTCAACACCGTTCCCATGGCGAGATGAATTGATTCTCAAACTTTCTCATGACGAAGACTCAGACTTGAATGTGAGCGCAGGTAGTCACTTTATCCGCGCTGAACCAAACTTTGCAGCCTCATATCTCGACGTGCCTCCAATCGCTCTCTGACATGACCCTGCGTTTCTTCTGGTTCGAATCGTAAATTGTCCGTCTGGCTTCGTCGCTTGTTAGCTGCCATTCATCCTCCAAGCCGCCAAGCCGCGGACCTTTTTGCTTTATGAGAGTCGACCGCTCAGGCATATATGACCAGGAGTGAATAAGATCACGCCAATTTTTGTCTGAGTGGGATTTCATCGTGTGAAACTGGTGAGCTTTGGCGCCACTTTGATCCTGCTGCGATGCGCCTGGTGCCCGCTGATGCTTCCGCCGCATGGGCCGTGTCGCAGCGGCGCAGCAGAATCGCGCAGCAGTGGCACAGGTGCGCCACAGCGCTCTTGCAGTATCGCTTCAGTCGTGAACTGCCTCATACCCAGCACTGCGCGCGACACCTACGCAGCGTGAACACTAATCACTGAGTAATTGATACATCATTCAAATTCTTCCATGTATAGATTGTGTACACAGAAGCTCAACGATGTAGCTCGCCTCCCACAACAGTATGGAACCTATTCCTCGTTACGGTGACCTCGTTACGATGGCCTTATTACGGTGGAAAATGCGACCGTGGCGATGTTTGCTCTCGTCGTAGTGTATCTAACTAAGTACTTAGGTAGGCACTTAGTAGGTAGGAAGGGAGCCATGGACTGTGGCTCAACGGTCGCATCTGAAGCCACTGGTATCTGACCAACAGCTCCATCGACGCGGTGGACCATGGTGCCAGTTTCTCGCTGCACAACAATCGAACGTTACGAAGTCCGCTGACCGATTTCTTGACTTCTTAACCGCAAGGATGTTGACCGTCATGATGTTGCTCACCTTCGAAAGAACGTGATCCATCTGACTGACTAATACCCATTTCCAAAACCACCCCAGCAGCGCCGTTCCGTCGCACTTACCCGCTCTTTCTCGCACACTTACACTACGCCGTGCATGACCTCTTCCGCTTTGTCTCAGGCAGGCCGATCTGAGAACTTGACGACGCAAACATGTTATTTTCCGCCGAAATAATCGCACGAAATCCGTCCATTCAGAAGCTGATCGATCAAGGAGATTCTTATGTAGAGGTTTGTTCCCGACGGACCTCCCTTGAACGACAGTTTGTCTCTGATGCCAGAGCCCTGCATAGTGGAAAGATGGGCGTGAAGCGAGAGCTCTTGAATACATCCTTTCTCACCCCGATATCGACGCCATGAGAGGCCAGCCAAGCAGAGTCCTTGCAGCATTGGACGAGTTCTCCCGCACAGAAGACTTCCTCATCAGCGTTGGTCCGCAAAAGGCCGGAATTCTGCAGGACCTCATTGAAAAGGAACAGCCGCGCGTTCTCGTAGAGCTGGGTGGGTACTTGGGATACTCAGCCATTCTGTTCGCAGATCAGCTGCGACGATGCTCCAATAATCCCTCCTTGCCTGCTGGCGAGGATCAGACCCCGCGCGTATGGAGCATCGAGGCCGACCCCGTCTTCGCCGGCTACATCATGAGTCTGGCGGATCTTGCCGGTCTGAATGATATTATTCGGGTCGTTCCGGGAAGAGCTGAAGAATCTTTGCGACGTCTTCAAAGGGCCGGTGAATTGAGCCATGTCGATTTCCTTTTTTTGGACCACTGTGAGGACCTATACAGCGCGGATCTAAAGGTGTGCGAGGAGATCGGAATCCTTGGACCGGGTTCTTTGATCGTTGCAGATAATGTTGTGCGGCCTGGTGCGCCTGACTATCGCAATTATGTGAGAAATCATCCGAAATTGGACAGTCGTGGCATTCCTTGCCTGATTGTGCCTGGAGATCTCGAGGTCAGCTTCCCCCCTCCCGATTCCGCTGTTTATGTCAAGGCTGAGAAATGGGTAGGATGAGCTCGAGGTTTCCAGGTGGAGATCCTAAGGCTTCATCGAGGGAAACTTGTTGACCAGTCTCCCCCAAAATCTCATGTAGCATGTACTGGCTCGGCTTCAATGCTTTTTTTAGTGCCTTTCGTCCTGGCTGTGAAGGGGGCGGCCGATTACCGGCGATTCCACCAATGGGTATCTATGTAAGTCAAGATGTGCGTCGACCCAACTCTGGAACCGGTGCAACTCAATTTCGACGGGTGCAATTAGGCCGAAAGCCCCCACGTCTTGTTGATTCCGCCTCTGAAGACAGCGACCAGGGATGAGCCCTGGATGCACCATCCGACCACGTTGACCGTGAAAGGTCGAAGAACCAACCCTTGACCAGGACCTGCAATACGCGTGCATTCTTGCGCCAAGCTTTGGTGTGATGAGCCTTGGATACAGCTGGATTTCTGATACGTCCTACCGATTTCTCCATATCCAGTCTCCGCGGAAAGCAATGTCAGAGAGCTCTTGCATTATCTCGTATTCTCCAGAAAATGTTCGTCAAGTATGAGGATCTTTTGAAGGAGAATGTCTCCAGGAGAAAACACCAAATCCGAAATCGCTCAGACTGGGCTACAAGGGCCATAGTCGTGTACAGATGAGAATACCTGTGTGAATAACCAGAACGTTGCCTTGGCTGACATGAAAGTCGTCGTCACGTTGCGTGTTCGAAGCTTCGCAATGGCCCCTCTACGCCGTAACATGGCGATAGTACGAATGGACGATGGGGCTATTGCCATGCGAACATGATCTCTTTGGCACATAAACAAAGACCTTTGAATTGAAGCTGTCTGGGATGTATCGGAGGCTGACTCGACCTGTAGCCTAAGTGCTCTCTCAGGAAATGCCATGAAATGACGAGGACGGCACCGGAGGACCATGCTGACATAGTCAGTCACGCTTCGACCGATACTGACTGCTTGGTTTGGTGCATCAGTCAAAGCTTTGACAAAACTTATCTTTATGCACCTCAACAGTAATCGTTGTTGATACGAATATCTTCGGTAGAAAATGAGGATAAAAAAATGTCCTTGTCGTTTATGATCGAATGACGGCTAAGGGCCTGTCTAAACCGCGTTTCGACCTACACAGAAAAGTCCTACCCGGCGATTATAAGCGGAACAACAGCACAAGCGTAACAAATTTTCCTGTACGCTCATTGCTGCTGAAGGGTCAAACAGCGACAGCGATGACCGGACGCAAAAGAGGCATTTTCGCCACGCCTCGTGCTGCATTTTCCACGGCCTCCCTGCTCGGTGCTCGCTGCAAAAGTCGCTTGTCAATTTCACGGCTCCGGGCTCAGACAATCGCTGTTCATTTTCAAGTGGTGAAGCCTGGTCTTAGATGTAAGGCTATAGTGACGTCAACTGTACCTGAGATGCGCTGGCATAATGCATGAACGTTTCGTTTGGCAACTGTCCATGCATCAAACTTTACTTGCGACGCACCAGCTGCCCGCCACAACTAGTAGAGCTGGACCGTGGGAAAAGACACAATCGGCCGCAACGCTGAGTTCTTCTCAACCTCCACACGAGCTCGGCAGGACAGCAGAATCTGATGCAGCTCCTCAGGAGAGCGGACGCAGACTGCGCCGCAAGAGCATTTTCCCAGGGCCAGCTGCATGCTCTGCTTCAGCCTCGTGGTAATGGCGGGGGAAAGGGAAAAGTGGATCCATCTGCGTGGGCGGCGGGCTTGGGTCGATTTCATGAGGATGCATTTCTGCCCAACTCGACTATATTGAGTTTATTGGCGTCCAATGTGGCGCTCGCAAATCGAAATGAGATTTATCCCATCGCTGGCAAGCAGACGCGATGGCCTGAAGCGAGTGCTTGTTTACGCGCTGGAAAGGAGACCGAGGCTGCAATGAAGAGGCTGGCTTGCTCGACAGAACTTTTTGGGGGCTCTCTGAGCAATGTGATGCAAATGAGAAAGACATACTCTCGAGAACTTCCATCTTTTCTTCTGGCTTGCAGCCGCGATTCCGGCTGCCATCATGCGGATATTTATGCCCGGCCTGGTTCTCCTCAAACACGGGGTCTACTGTTCGTGCCTTGCATCGGCACCGTTGCGTGACTCTGAGAAGTATCCTTCAACGCTAAATGTGAAGGCTAGCACGATCAGCACTCGAACCCAACCCTTCAAAAAGCCACCCAGCAGCCCTCCTTCATTTGGCCTTCTCACTATCCGGCCTCTCCATTTCGTAGCTCCGACTATAGCCACACCTAGCTCCCCTGCTGTGTACCCTGACGTAGCTCTGTCGTCTCCTACGGAAAGATAGACGCGCTGCGGGGGTCGAGTCAGTCGTCTAGTGTTGCTGTACACGCGAGCATTGTCTGTTATTAAAGTCGGATCATGCCTGCGCCATCTTTTGCACGCAGGTATCTTTTCATCCTGCCTCAGCCTGGCTTTTGACTTGGAGCCTTGTCGTTCCTCCATCTCGCATCTTCCAAGAAATTTGTCCCACAACCATACTTCTTTTCCGTTTTCCTTTCACCATCACGAAACTTCTGTTTGGAAACTCCTGCCCAACATCACGATCATCGCCGTCAAAAGGTCAGACGTTGAACTTTTTTTTCCAAGAGGCCATCTCTGCACTTCGATTTCACGAGAAATGGGTATCTCGTCTTTTTTCCGTGGCAGCAACAGTCGTCAAAAGCCAGAGAATTCTCGCAGTCACAGCCGGGCGCCCGACTCGGATCTTGAAGACGACGACAACGACAAGCAATGGGTGAGCTCAATCATTCCCTTTTCTTCTATCATTTCCCGTTACGTCGCTCTCGTTTTCCCCTCCCAAGGATTCCTTCAAGGGCCTTCCGCTTCCACAATTCGGGAGCTGCATTGCGAGTGCATTGCCGCTTCTCACCCCTCACGAAGGCGGTCAGGGACAAACGCTCCAATGTGGCTGTACGCGCGTTTGGCCATTGACGATGCCCTACCAGCATCCCACCAGACGCTGGAAGGGGGCTGCCCTGTGCGTACCATGCATAGGGGTCTCGTCGATGATGTCTTTGTGGCCCCCCCCCTCATGGTTCACCTTACCCTCTCCGGACATGCGACGAACCTCTACGGCTGGTCAGTGCCACGCCGACAAGGCCGGAGGTTGCAACCACCACGAGGTGATGTAAGGGTCCTTGGCCGCGGAAGCGACGGAGGGAATGCTAGCGACACCAGCACAAGCATCTACACATACAGCGGGACGGCCTTTGGTCTCTTTCTTCTAGTCGATCGGTTGCCGGAGTCGGGTGGAGCACGGCGTCGTGTCAATCGACGGACCCTGGACTTGCGTCACCGGTTCCAGCGAAGGCGTCCACTGCCGCGGTCGGCTCTTTCGGATGCGTCTCGTTCCTGATGAGAGCCATGTGCGATGATGCAAGTCCCGCAAGTCATCGCGTTCCACATACGACGCATCATTCTCCTACAACGACTTTCTCTGTACTTCTCCTCCACTATTTTTATCCTCGCTTTTCCTTCTTTGGTGGGGGAAGACGGAAAGCTTTTGTTTTGACAGCATGGGGTCGCTGCCTTTTCTTTTTCTGAGATTCGCCCACATTTCCGCAGCTGGCATCTCCACCTCCCACCACCTGCCACCGACTCTTTTCTCCCCACCACACTCCACCCCTTACGCGTAATCAGCTGTCGTCCCATTGCACGATGCTAACAGCCAACAGGCCAAAAGATATCTTCTGGATCCATTGACTGCGCCCGAGCCAAGTCAAGAGACTGGCCTTGGCACGTCTCATGTCAACCCGTACCGGGCTGCTATGCAGGCGCAGGGGCAGCAGCAGCAACACACCTCGGCCAAAGATCGCAAGCAAGAGGCTCGCAGGCAGCTCCCGGGCTCCACATCCCCGCCGTCGTCGTCGTCGCGGTCGCCAGGGCCAGGGCCAGGAGTTGGGGCTGGGGGTCTGCATCGATATCCCACTCCTCCTGGCTCGGCGAGCCCCACTTCTCTGTCCTTCGACCCTGAGCAGTTGTCGACGTCATTCCCGTGGCCGGCGCATGCCCCATCATCAACATCTCTTTCCGGCACTCCTCCTAGATCTCCGTCTTCTTCAACTGCCCAATCCCACTCCCGCAGTTCGAGCCCCCCGAAAAACTTGCCGAGATTATCGCAAAATCCTTTCCAAGAGCCAGATTCATCAATTGCATCCAGATCCTCGAGACCTGGCCATTTGCGCACCCATTCTGACCATCCCCGCGGTCCGAGTGATACCACTACTTTTGTCCGCCGCAGCAACTCCGTTAGACAGCGTTTTCCCGGTGACATGTCTCACCGACCACTCGATATGATCAAACGCGATGCCAGGGCCGCGGACCGGCCTATTCGCCAACGCAAGGGCATTTGTGAAACTGATATGATCGACTCACTTGACACAGTTGGCGGCGGGCCCTACCACCATGGCGGGCCCTACGATGCCACACTCATCAGCCGCAACCTGAGCAAAAAGTATTCCCCTGTCGCGGCTGTGCAGAGATCCAACCTTGAGGCATTACGTGCCACACCACGAGAGAACATTGTCGACTCGTTGACCAAACATGTTCCCCTCCAAGGCACTTCGACCATTCCGCCCGGCGCGCGAGACATGAGTGGCCGTGTCATGCACTACAAAGAAGGTGCCGACCTCATGAGGGAACCTGACGCACCCGGCGGTGCATACAAACGGTGGGACCACGGCGTCGTAAGTGTTCCTCCCGTGCAATGACCATATCGATGCGACGTGCATTCAACGGCGGGAAACTAACTTCAAACTAAGCAATACCACCCCGACGATCTCAAGGGCAAGGGAGAGCCGTCATTCACCATAGAGAGGGAATTGAAAAAGGGCAAGGGCCACAGACACCACCAGAGCGACCCCACTGAGTTCGAAATGCACCCCGTCAGCCGACACAGCAAGCAGGCCATGTCGCGCCAACGCAGCATCAGCCAGACAGGCGAGGCCTCGTCAAGCGACGCTCGCCGCGTTAATGACAGTGCGCCGCGTCGCAGGAACACAACCGGCAAGACACTCAGCGAAGGGCTTAAGAAGCGCTTCGCCAGCTCACGCCGGAAGAATGACGCCATCACCGAGGTCGCTCACTAGTTTAATCATGGCCGTCTTAGCTTTCATTCTGCGTTAGAAACAGGACTACGTCGGCGCAATGGCGTTTGGGATCGCGGGTTGGAAAATGACACTTTGCACGGTATGACGACAGATTGCTTCGCAAGTATTTGGTAAAGGTATCGGACGCGCTCGAAAGTATATGTTTATATAGCAATCAGTTTTGTTTTGTGAAGGTGATGAACTGTTGTCCTGGAATAAACCATGGTGCAAGCCTATCCCTTGTTTTTTTTTAGAGCAATCCCAGCATTATGAGGTTTTGCACCCCGCTGGTCCGAGCTCCTCAACCGCTGTGAATAGCACAAGCACCAATTCGATCAGTGAATCACCAAGTCCAATCCATGTTCAAAGTGTAAGCATGCTTCTTAGTGCGCAGTTTCCATCCCGGTCTCAGACGCAGAACCCGGCCCAAGGCAAAATGTCGCATTTCTGGCAAAAATGAAGTAAACGGGTAGGTACCATCCCGGTCTCAGACTCCGAGGCAAAATTGACGCATTGCTGGGAGACACGAAGTAAACGGACGCTGGCAGGTACCGCGCTCAACATTCAATCACTGTCAGGAAGGTAATATTTACTTAGGAGAATTTGATACAGAGTTGGGATAATACGGTGGTAAGCACGAGTGGCGGCACGGTAGAGCTTTCTCCATCGATGACTTGACATACGACTTATTCTGGCGCTATGCGCTGTCAAGTCCCCGAGCGGCATTGCACAGCCACCTACGGCGCATTCAGGGCTTCATTCGCAGCTGCAGTCCATAGGGGGCGAGCTGCTCGTTGCTCAATTTGCTGGGCGACTGCACGAACGGATCTTCGCCCTTCATCGTCTTCGGAAAAGCGATCACGTCCCGCACGGTAGAGGTATCCGTCAGCAGAGCAGTCAGCCTGTCGAAGCCGAGCGCGAAGCCAGCGTGCGGTGGACATCCTGCTCTTAGTGCATCGAACAGGTGGGCAAAGTCCTGGATGCGCGCGTCGCTCATCTTGAGCACGTGGCGCATGATGAACTCTTGAACCTCGGCCACGTGAATACGCTGGCTGCCGCCGCCAATCTCGACTCCATTGAGTACAAGGTCGTAGGCAGCGCTCTTTGCCTCCAAGGGATTCGTGAACAGCAGCTCCAGATCTTTGGCGCTAAGCGGCGCCGTGAAGGGATGATGCGCGGCGGCAATGCCGGCTGCGCCCCCCTGACCTGGTTCGCCCTCCTCGACTGGCTTGAACATGGGGAACTCTGTCACCCACACAAACTGCAACGACTTCGGGTCCCCGAGCTTAGGCTTTTCCATGAACCCTCGATCGACGAGGGCTTTCCAAAGAGTCGTTCGCAGGTCGCCGAGCTTGGTGGATCCGAGACAGTACTGCCCGCGAGGCTTTGCTCGGGCTTGAAAGACGACCAAGTCGCCGTCACTGAGTTCCTTGCCCTCAGAGAGCCTGGCGAGTACCCCTTCGTACTCAAAACCCAGCGATGAGAACCCACAAAGCGGTTGCCGTGAATCATAAATGAGAATCTGCGGCTTCCCATCAGGGTTGTCTGCCAGTGCCGGTGGCAAGTTGTCCATGAAGTCAACGACAAATTTCCGGACTTCAGACATTGCGCATTCATTCAGGGGAAGGGTGAAGGCTTCGATGAGTGGGTCTGGATGATGGGTGATCATGCCGACAAAGCTGCTGTAGGGTCCTGTGTCCTCAATTGAATGTATCTGCTTTAGCGTCAGGATGGCGACGTTTATCAAGTGTTCGTGGAGGGGACAAACCCTGTTTGGGATTCTGAGGTCTGGCTTGTCCGATCCGTACGCAAGGATGCTCTCAGCGAAAGTGAGGTAGGTGAGTGTATAGGTAGAGTCATCAGCAGGTGAGCGATGACCTCGATGGTGGTGACCATCGACGACTGGTATCCTTGCTCCTCGAATGTCTTGGTAAGAACTCGATGGCTGAAGCCGTGATAACGACCCTGAGATTATGTCATTTACATCTTCTCGGACCTGGGCTGGACCAGCAAAGGCCCACTCCATATCAAGCTAGAGTCTTCCCGTCAGCGCCATCATAAAGAATGAACTGTTTTCTGTCTTACACACTTGGGAAAATTCGGGCTGTCGATCCGCACGTAGGTCTTCGTCTCTGTAGCAGCGAGCCCATTGCATGTACCGGCCAATGCCACTGGCCATGAGCACTTGCTTGTATTGCTGAGGGCTTTGACTCAGCGCATACGCAGATCCATGTTGTCTTGTCGGAACCAAGAATTCCCTTGCTCCTTCAGAAGTTGACTTGAAAAGGGTCGGCGTCTCAATGTCGACGAATCCCTTGTCCAGCAACTGTTGGCTGAGCTGCCCTTTCAGCCATGATCGGAATTTGAGGCGCGCATGGAGCTCCGGATGAAAACGAATCTGGAGATGCCGTCTCGTCTGTGGGAACTGGACGTCAGGGGTGACTATCAGATTCTTGGGAACATTGTTCAGTGCTCGGATGTCCTTGAGATACAACGTTCGCTTGGCTGAGTCTTGGTTTTGTGCACCCTCCGCGGCCGGCGTTGACGGTGCTGTCTGCGTCGAAGCGATGACAGGCGCGAACGCGGGGATCTGACGAAACGCTGCATGGGAACTTGAATCGCCATCCACATGAGAGCAAAGCTGCACGACCTCGCCCGATGTCGTTGTCAGGTCGGCGAAGGACAAGTGTTTTCCAATATTCCGTCGCTTACCAAGAAATCCGGTCACAACGTTGTCAGGCTTGGTTAACGGAAGGATGTTGACATCGTAGACTGCACTGATCGGTTAGTGAAGGGATGGCTGCCAATTCCGCGACAAGCTCACATCTGCTCCAGAGGTCCAACAGCTCTTTTTTCTCTGTCTGTGATGATGCACAGTGGCTAGGGGACTGACTGGCGTAGCTTCGCCGGCTTGCTTCGCTTTGAAGGGCGCATGGATATGGTAGCCTCGGTTTCACACGGCGCGTCCTGATGCCACAACGCGCAAATATGCGCATGATTGCAAAGCATCCACGACTTCACCTATTGTTGTTGCAATAAATTCGTCGGTCATCAACGTCTGTTCTGCCATCTGATGCCGCCTGGCTCGACCCCACTCGCCCTTAAAATCTCAGCAAGCCCCACGCGCAGACCATCCTTTCTTTTATTCTCCTCATGACCCTTCCATTCAAATAAGTGTATGTCGACGACTGAACGCGCTTCCTTGAGGGCAAATGCTAATTTAATTTCGCAGATGATGAGAAACGCGTGCCAAGTATGAATCAGATATTGTCCCGACCTACTGCAAACTCTTCCCTCGGGGCCCAAGTGGTTTGCTGCGAGTCGAGGATGGATATCATGAAATAAGCGTCCGACACACCGACCTTGTTACTTATCGGACGCGATGACAAAAAGCTCTGATTTATTATGAATGGAAGTCTTTTCTTGTCCCTTTCCTTGAGTTTTCGCATTTGTGGCTTTGAGCAGTGTTCAAGAGTCTGGCGTGCAGGATAATCACTCGACATCGATATTTTCGCCTAGGGCGGTACGATATGCAAACCATTTACAGTAGCTGCGCCAGCCAAGTGGTTCGCGTGCGCAAAAAAGCTGCCGTTCTGCATGAAAAATTCGTGCTATGGTGGACCGTTGCATGGTTTGTCTGCACTGAATTCCAGGGCCCGCTATCATGTTTGGTTCTACAGTTGACAAGGATCGGCAAACCTAGTTTCGCAAATGTACGTACAAGTTGAGCATTGAGCGTTGGAGCCTGGCCGAAATCACGGCAAATGCAAATACAAAGTGGAGTGATTGCAGTATGCATCTAATCTAATTTTTTTTGCATGGTGTTTTCTCCCTGTAAACAAACTCTCCGTGCAATCTACCAAGCAATGGCCTTTGAACTCGCTGTCCGTCGCGGCGGGTTCGTAGATGCGCCACTTCGAGGCTGGCCAATCACGGGTGTGTTTTGAGGATCTGGCCTGTGACGAAATGCATTGGAAACTTGTTCTGTCTGGTGTCACGCCGCACGCCGCATGCCGTGAGCATTGCAGACGGGAGTGCCCCACCAGGCCAGCTGCCACGCGCAATCAACCAAACTCCAGGAGCTCCACCCCCCCGAGTTCGGTTGCGGCCAACCAGACCCGAGCAGCCTGACCTCATGCCGTCTGTGCCCAGCCCGCTCCTCTCTCTCTTTCTCATCACCCATTGCCAGCCAAACATCATTAAATTTCCCAGTCTGCCTGCCAAAGGAGCGAAACCCTGTCGACAGGGCCGATTGGTCGCAATATGTCGGGCTCATTCGAAAAGTCCGTCAAAGGCGCCACTAAGATCAAAGTATGCGAGCTCCCTGATGCGTGCATTAATTCCATGACAGCCCGTCCCTCCCTCGAACTCGTCTCATTTACACCGGAAATCGGAACTGAGCTGACCAGGTCGTTTCTCCGTCACAGAATGCGCCGCCCAAGACGAAATACATCGAGCACCTCCTCATTGCAACTCACTCGGGTGATGCCGGCGTCGGCGAGGTGTTTCGCTCGTTGCAATACCGGCTGCGAGACTCTACATGGACCGTCGTTCTCAAAAGTCTGCTCACCGTGCACCTCATGATTCTGGAAGGCTCGCCCGATGTGACGCTTGCCTTCATCTCGAAGCACCGAAGTATTCTGGGAGTCGGTCATTTCACGGATGGTCGGTTCAGTATCGCCACGTCCATGGGCGATTCACCGTTTACTGATGTTATCTCTTAGCTCAAACTCAGGGCCGAAACATTCGACACTATGCGGGATACTTGACCGAGCGGGCGCGGGGCTGGCGCGACACCAAAACGGACTGGGTTCGTTCGAATGATTCCAGACTAGAGAAGCTCAGCGTGGAAAAGGGCCTGCTCAGAGAAACAGAATCCGTCCAGAGTCAATTGGCGGCTCTGGTTAAATGCGACGTGAGTTTGTTGCCAAAGTGGCAGGCTTCATCGCACTGACTCAGCGACTCACAGGTTCTTGAGTGCGAGCCCGAAAATGAAATCACTATAGCTATCTTCAGATTATTGGTCCTGGACCTGCTGGCGCTTTTTCAAGTTCTCAACCAAGGTCTCATCAATGTGCTCGGTTCGTCGATTTTGCTGTCATCGTGTTGAATGGGACATGTCGGCTCATCTCAACAATTATAGGTCACTTCTTTGAAATGTCCAAAACAGACGCTGAGAGGGCCATGGAAATTTACCGCACATTCACTCGACAAACGGACCTGGTGGTGCAATACCTAAGCTCCGCCCGCCTGCATGAGCATCATACTCGTGTCGAAGTTCCCAAATTGAAGCATGCTCCTGTTAATCTCGGTCGTCAGCTCGAAGAGTATTTGAATGACCCCGATTTTGAGATCCATCGACGACAGTACTTGGCCGAGCAGGATGCCAAGCGGAAGGGGGGATCTTCGCGAAATGGGAAGCCTGACTTTTCCAAATCGCTACCCAAGACGAATACGAACAGCAACAATCCTTTCCCGAGTGTGCCGGACGCCAAAACGGGAGCAAACAAAGGCAACGATGACCTCATCGATTTCTTTGGCTCCATAGAGCAGAATCAGACACCGATGCCAATCAATACTCAGCAAACTGCCACGCCTTTCCAAGCGCAACAGACAGCCATGCCATTTCCCCAAAACGGATTCGCGCCGCAGCCGACCGGATTCGTTCCGAATACAATGTTTCAGCAAAATGCAACTGATGGATTCGCGCAGCCGCAACCGCAACAGCCACAGCAACCACAACCCTTGCAACCGAACTTTACGGGAGCTGGCTTTGGAGGGTTCACACCGCAGCCCAGCTTTCAACCAGGTGCTCTGGGCTCTATACCTCAGAATTCAGAAGTGGCCTTCCAGCCCCAACCCCAGAATATTCAGTCGATCCCGCAACAATCAATGCAAACGGGTCAATTTCCTCTGCAGCCAATGCAGACGGGCACAAACCCGTTCAGACAGTCTATGATCATGATGCAGCCTACAGGCATACAGCAAACCAGCCCATCACCATTCTCGTCGCCATCAGCGGCGGCACAGCAAGTGAATCGGCAATCAACAAATCCATTCGCCCGGGCCCAGCAGCAGAACACGAATTCATATCAGGTCTCGACACCTCTGCAAGCCCAACCTACGGGGACTAATCCGTTTGCGAGGAACAACTTCCAGCAACAACAGCTCCAGTCGCCCGGCCAACAGCAAGCGCAAATCACCGGTGCTCTGGCGCCTCAGGCGACGGGCGCGACGAACCCTTTCCGGCAGGGCGCCTTTGTCAATCATGCCACGGGCATGGGCTGGCAGCACAATCAGAGCGTCATCGGCGGTGGCCTTGACCAGCTTCAGACAGTCCCTGTGTTCCCACGCCCGGCGCAACAAACTCCATGGCAGCAGTAACCTGTATTCCCGGTCGTCCTTGTGTCTTCCCTTAACAGACCATCCCGTGACTCTTTCACGGACTTTTGACTTTTAATTTCTGTGAGCCCTCTTTGCGTATGGAAATGTTGGTATCGCATCAGCGAGGCGTTAATTGGATCCAAACAAAGCAGACCACGTCAATGGGAGTAATGATAGCTCATATCGCGTAGACATAATTTGAGCCATTCACCATGGTTTATACTTTGGAATATTGATCACGAAACAACTTGATGATGCTGGTTGGCGCAAATGTGTGCACAAACTGCCGAGATTCTGAGGTCGAATATGCGACTTTCGCTGTCCGTCGCGTACGAAAAGAGAAATACGTAATGATGAAAAATACAAAATCGAAGAAGAGCCCCCATTTCTGAGCCGTCCCAAACGCCATTCCTTGCTACGGCACCCAGCTCCATCGTAGCGATGCCCAACGCCCATCACATGCACATGAACGGATGAAAAGAATGAAAATCGCTCAAATGCGTCTTCCACGCGACACTCCGCCCTCACTCCCCTTCGCGTTCGATCGTCTCTTCTCAGAAGACATCATCGACATCCATCCTGCCACTTGTCATCCCCGTTGCAGCTGCTTCTCTAGCCCCCATTGTAGACACTGATCTATCCGTCGTTTCTTCGCCGATGTAGACACCCAGTCCCGAAAAGGCCTCGTAGAGCGCCCTGGAGATGTACTCGTCTGCACTGTATCCCCCGACCAGATACTCGTTTTTGGATCTGATCACGTCGATCCAGCTGCTGTGATAATCGCGTAGTCTCTCTGGCGCTAGATCTACGCGCTCGGGAACCAGATTCAGCCCTCCGAAAGGATCGTATGGCTTGTTGTCGTCAGCTGCCCCTGATCCACCGCGCGCCTTGTCCCTGAGCCCGCGTATCGACAGACCACTGCCGGCGGTCCCAGCGGCGTACGCGTCCTTTGCTGAATCTCGCTTCTGCATGCCGCGTTTCTTAAGCAGGATTTTGTTCACGGCTTGGTTGGCCTGGCCCGTCTCAGCACTCTGCAGCGAGTCGAGCATCTCCTCACGGAAACGTGCCGCGCTGGCTTTCTCATCGGCCTTCTCCTGGAGATGCTGCATCCTTCGCCGGCGCGCTTCTTCCTGCTCGGCCGCGATACGCTTTTGCCGAGCTTCGTCCGACTCGCGCGCCAGCTTCTTGTTGCGCTCAATCTCTGCCTTGTGCTTGGCCTCCCATTCTGCGAGCTGCGCCTCGGCTTTGGTCTTGGCGGTTCCGTTGCCACCCACGAGGTCGCTCGTGAGACATTCCACCATGTACAGGTACTCGTTGTAGTCGTCGAGCGTTTCGAAGTCGTCCTCGACCTTGTTGAAGACTTGGGCGACCCGTCTCCGGATATCGACCTCTCGCTCGATGGTGAGGTCGGAAAAGAAGGCCGACTTGAAGCCTCGCAGACGAAGAGTCTTGTGGCATGTCGCGTACGGGCACTGGTTGGGACCGTCCTTGAAAATACGCTCCACGCACGTCTTGCACATACGATGGTAGCATTCTGGATTGATGAGAAACTCCATGTCGCGGTTGAAGTAGCGCGTGGTTTTGCATACTGGGCACGTTTCGTCCTGCTCGGCCGGCGGAGGAGCGCCTGCTGATGTGTCGTACCGCGCGCCGTTCCGCGACATGCTGCTGGGATTTCGAATTTTCCCTTCTGCCAAGCGGTGAATCGGGCAAAAAAGCCTGGCCCGGCGCCCAAGAAATCCAGGGGCGGCGGCGGGCTTGTCGCGGTCGGGCAGAAGGGCTGAGGGAATGAATCTGTGCTCATGCGTGGGAGAGTCGCATGTCGTTTGAACTGGTGCTATCCCAAGCTTTGTCAGCTTCCCCTGCCGCTGCACCGACTACAACCCCCCGTTCTGTCACTGCCCGGCGCGCCCGTCAAGCCCAGCAAGACCCCTGCTTAGCTCCTGCCCCTCCATCGAAACATCGATTTGTTTCTTTCCCCAGTCGCGCCGAATCGAAGCTCTTTGCATCCTGTAACACCAACTACATCCAGGCTGAGTCCGCTTCTTCGCTACATTGAAAACATCGTTTCTCAGCTTGCTTCAGACGAGAAGTCATGGCTGATGCTAAAGGTAAATAATCTGCACTCTGGGGCGTTTGATGCCCCCGGCGCAACACGTTTTGCTGCATGAGCTGACTCGATCGTGCTGCCAGAACCAACTCCGGCTGAGCTGGCTGCCTCACGAGCCAAGGAGACCGCCGAGCAAGCAGCACTTCCGTACAAATGGCAACAGACCATTTCGGAGCTCAATGTCACATTCGTCGTACCAGGGAACATCAAGTCAAGAGATCTCGTCATTGACATCAAGAAGCAGAGCCTATCTGCGGGTATCAAGGGCCAAGACCCAATTATCAAGGTACGAAATTTACAACCATCACGCTGCCAACCAGCTTGCTATCCAAGCAATCTTCCGCCAGATCCAAAAGGCGCACCGTCGAAATCGAGAATTGACCATCGTCCCCAGGGTGATCTTCCGCATGCAGTCCAAGTCGCCGAATCCACTTGGACCTTGTCCGCCAACACTGATGGAACAAAGACGGTCGAGATCCTTCTCGACAAAGTCTACAAAAAGGAGTGGTGGGCGCACGTCGTCACCTCGGCTCCGACAATCGACGTCACCAAGATTAATCCCGAAAATTCGTCGCTCTCGGACCTAGATGGTGAGACTAGAGGCATGGTGGAAAAGATGATGTTCGATCAGAAGCAGAAGGAGCTTGGACTGCCCACATCGGATGATCAGATGAAGATGGACATGCTCAAGAAGTTCCAGGCGCAGCATCCAGAGATGGATTTCAGCAAAGCCAAGATCCAATGAGATCGAAGGTCAATGGAGACAAAGGTGTAGCATGATTTGGAGTAAACCGGGTCTTGGGCCGTGGTCTGGGGGCGTTTATGTGAAAAGTTTTTTCTGCGAAAATAGCGAGGAAATATCCGCCCATGTCGGAAATGCGTTATTATCGTGATTCGAGGGCGACGGCTGCTCGTTCTAGAAAGGCGTTGAATTCTTTGACTTGCTGGAGAAGTCCGCCTGTCGCGCTTGCTGGGCTAATTTGATCCGATATTTGCGCGAGGATGAGATCGAGATTGCCTAGCTCGGCCTTTTGCTCAGCAGACGGAGGTAGTTCAGGGGCTTCTCGACCTTGTTCCACCGCAAGGTCAATGTCGTACATGAGCGCTGAGGCATTGAGGCGAGACTGTTATGATGATAGCGAAGGTAAGAACAAGTAACGGAGTCAATGGGTAAACGAGCGAAGCTGCACTTACATTCGACTCTTTGCTATCAGCTTCATGCTTGATGCGAATGGCGTCCATTCGCAGGGCGACTTGTTCTCGTTCTCCCTTTAGGCGAATGATCTCATCCCGCAAGGCAAGTTTCTCTTTTTGCACGTGTCGAAGCCGCCTGCGCAGCGAGTGCCAGTGGTTCAAATGGATCGCCTACACACGCGGTAGTCTTTATGTCAGTTCCAGAAACCTAAAGGAAGAACCATGATTCTGAAGCCAACACGTTTTCCTCCTTTTTATTGTTGCTTGATGACCCCTTGACTCCGTTCTTTCTGTTTTTTTTTTTTTCTCTTCTGCTTGTAATTTGAACTCACATGCTGTAGAAGACGAGAGCTCAACTCCTCCCTGTATGCGCCAATGGCTCTCATCTGAATCCGGCACTCCTTCTTTTTGTCGGCGTCGTCGGACGCCATTGCCATGCGCTCTAGATGGTCCAGTGTCGAGTTAATGACTTCTTCGCAGACCTGGGCGAACACATCGACGACAGTCTCACCGCCCCGGTTTGCAAAGGGGATTTCTTGCTGGAGCTCATCCTCGTCATCGGCGTCTTTGGGGAAGTTGTTGACGAGGCGCTGCACTGTGATCTCGACGGCCCTGTCGTCGTTCTGCTCGCTGCTGGACGTGTGTCGCTGGCGCCTGCTCTCCTTTGCCGGACGTCGCTCTTCTCGGACTCTCCGTATAGCGGCAGTAGAAAGGGACTGTTTGCTTCGTTTGGCAGGCTGTCTTTGTTGGGCCGGGCTGCGGCTGCTAGGCGCTGCTGAGGATGTTGTGTCCTCTACCGAAGTGGTCAGGGAGTCCTGCGACGCGAGGCTCGATCTGGGCCTCTTGCGACCAATGACTTTGGATGCTGCCTTGGCTGAAATCTCCACGGCCTCTTCGTCAGAAGGATCCGAGGCCTCAGATCCAACGTCGGAGGACTCTGCTTGTTGCGGTCGCGATCGAGGCGGCGCTGGAGGAGGTTGCGGTCTGGAATTTCGTTGTGAGGGGAGGACGACGGGAGCGGAGGGCGGCGGCGGTGGCGGCGCGGGTCTGCGCGGGGCATCGTCAGGGCGAGTGTTCCTCCGGGCGAGCGGCGTGGGAGATTGTCGATGGCCGCTTTCAGAGGAGGAGGAGGAGCTGGATTGCACTCGGAAGCCGGTCGAAGTCGGCTGGGGAGCGGCGGTGTTGACGGGAATGCGTCGTCGCTGGCCGCTGCCCGGTTTCTTGGCCGGGCTTTCCGTCACCTCTTCAAGTAGCTCTTCTTTCTGCGCTCGTTGCACCGCGAAAGATGGGACGCTAGAAGGAGCTTGAAGAGGTTCTGGCGCATACGGCTCGTCTGGCTCGCTCGGGACTCGTGCATTCCGTGGCAATGGCGCGCTGTTATCTGCCGGGGTCGAGCTCACCGCCTGGGGGCTCAGTGCTGGGCTCTGTTCCGGTGCCGGCCGCTCATCGTCTTGTTCTCGACTCAAGTCATCTGAGGATGCTACCTGAACGTCTTGAGGAGGGGAGAGGGGGCTGTCCCGGACGAGGGGCGGAGTCGGCTGGGCAGCTGTGGTGGGAGAGCTCGAACTCGGCAATGGCTGGACCGGAGCTATGCCCTCGAGGTCGATGCCGAAAGTATCATCGCTTCCGATTGGTGCGCGCCTGCGTCGTGTCAGCAAAGATTTGAGAGCACGGATCTATGAAAATCCGGCAGGAGACCTACTGCGCGCCTCGTAATCTTTGATTGAGCCGGTCCTCGCGGGCCTCCCGTCCTGGGGCACAGCATTAGAGCAGCTCAAGCATGAGATGGACAGAGGCGAAGCGAGTTTGCTCACTCGAAGCCATGTTTCATACAGCAGCGATCGAAAGCAAGGCTTTCAATCGGGCTGTGCGTGTTCTGTGCAGTTTTGGCGCTCAAAGAGAAGCGGTGCCCATCATCATCATCATGGCTGGTTTGGTTGACGCGCGCGCAACTGAGGATGGAGGGGCGCGTTCCGGGGCCCAGCGGTGACGTCCGTTGTTGCGCAGCGGGTAACAGTGGGGTCTGAGCAACACGTTGTGCAAGAAGATTGGATTGATCCCTGTTGCCTCCTCTGCGCGCCTCCAGCTCATTGTCTGATTTGTGGTCTGCCCACGTGACATGGGAATTCAACGGTAAGCTGGGCCAGACATGCCGCCGCGAGGGAGACGTGGGCTGCTCGAGAAGCAAGAGGATCCGCTCCATGGCGATATGGGGGCCTATCAGATTTTCGGGCCGCAGAGGGCGTCACTCTTGGGGCTTGTTTCAAGATGCAAACGCCATTCGCTCAGAAGGCTGCGATGTAGCCGAGAGCTCAATTGCCATGATCTGCGACACAAACTACCGCGTGACCATACTTGACAGGATGACAGGCCAACTCGAGCAGATTTGCCTCCCTCCTCTTTGAATATGCGCTTACGTCTTGACGCCGAATGTCGTGACGCCGCGATAGCCCAAGACGCCCTGCATTCCCCTGGTATTATGTCTGGTCTCAGTTGATACTGGCATGATCTGCTCAGAACTTTCGCGCAAAATTTTGTGTTACATGCCATGAAGTCACTCCCAGGTCATTGAGACTGACGTTTCTCTACTACGAGACAGGTATCGACGAATGTCCCAAAGAAGCAGCTCATACGGTCTGGATATCGCAACATTTATCGAGTAAGCCACGCGAAGAACGGGACTCAGAATACATAACTTAACAGACGGGACCATCAGGGTTCGCTCATGCGTAAGTCGAGCGTGCTTATTGAAAAGTTAAAGAACGAGGCAATATGAGCCTGCAACGTCAATGCACAACATCGCCTTTATCAATCCCGCGAATTGTGTCGTTGAGGACTAGCCAGGGGATGAAGATTTTCCTAGACCAGAGATCATCAGCACACCGGAATCAGTCCAGCTCCATGACGAGGAGAATGAAGGTGGCCTGAAGGTCATTACTTACCCCCTCTTGAGACGACAGCTGCCCAGGCGTTGTAGGCAGAATCAAGGCCTCCAGCTCCTAATTATGACGTTCAAGACGTCATTCGCAATCAGTCCCAGTCTTGGACGGTCATCCTATCCCAGTCGGAACCAGTAGCACGCTGGTTTGTGGAAGAAGAGTCACAAAAAGGAGCAACTTGGCCGACATGGTCCTTGGACGCCAAGCGACAGGTCAACATCAAGTCGTTCTTCCCGAGCATTTGTTGCGCGATATAAGTGATGTAATTGATCCCGCTACCAAGATACAATAGCTGCGAAATGTACGATTCACATTATTGAATGTGCCATCGGGTTACCCTCACTTCTGATCGTGACGATAAGAACGCGAGATCATCGCTGCAAGGGCGCATCGTCTTCACCTGCGTCCTGAAGCGCATATTGTATCAGCTCAGAGCCATGTATTAAAGCATGCGGACCAGGCCTCCAAGCTTTGATCCGTGATGCTTATCACGGGTGCGGGGCAGGGTGGGCAGCCCAGAAGACAAGATCCGATAGAAGCATCGTTCTGCAAAACAGAAGCATCGTTCTGCAGAATATAGACGGCGAATGAAGGAGGCTTGGCACGACAACTTTCAAGCAACGTTGCGACGGGACGAAGCGGAGATGCCTTGGCCTTAAGGAACAGTCTTCCTCGGGCCGAGCGGGTACCCCTGAACCCCAGATACGAAACCCTGACATGGCGTGCGAGCATGGCAGCAGGGTCTGCGACATAGAATGGGATCCTATATGTGCTCGCGACGGAGAGCATCACAGACATGGCGAGGGCCGAGGGCGTAAGAAGGCATTCTGGACATTAGTCAGGTAAATGACACTCAAGACTTCAATGCAATCCACGCATTTGTCATGCCTAATAATACAAGGGCGCGACGGAGTGGACCTTGGCAGTCGAATCTGTCTTTGATCGCGACTGGGCTTACGATACTAGAGCCCTTGGTTTGGCTGACGAAAGGGTTGTTGCCGAACGCTCATTCTGCTAGTATGACAGCTGCGGTTGAGTTTAGCCCTTCCAAGCATCCGAAGTCCATCCTGGACGGTGGAGACGGTCCAGGAAGAGGCGCCTCTCTCCGGCAAACGATTAAGCATCTTATGACACATGCCCGCAGAAGTCATAAGTTGGCTGCTCTCAATATACTTGAGTCTGGCGATCAGGGGCCATGTTACCCACCAGATGATCGCATGCCTGGCCATAGTGGTGAACCCGGGGTCCGCGGCTCGGCAGGTCATCCGGACGCTGTCAATATGAAGCTCGAGTTGGCTGAATACGCGAAAAAGGCTTCCATTTCGACGCTGCATGCTTAGCACGCTGAGAATTGCCGGTACCATCAGAACTCCTCCCCCCGCGCCATACAAATGCAATGCAATGAACTCAATGAACATACGACAACACCGGCCCGACATCACGCGTCGAGTGCGGGCCTTGACATGTCGCAAATCCTTGCAGGAGGCGAGTGCTCGCCTGGAGACGTCCGAGATGCCGAGACTCCCTGCAGATACAAAGGACAAGCCTAGGTAGTCGCAGGGAAAGCATGACCATGCCTCGACCTGAGAATCATGAGTGAAAATCCCCAACGATCGCTGAATATACTCAAAACTCAATACTGAGGCTCTCTTGGCGGGCTTGCACATCAAACTGTTCTCTATGCCACGAGAGGTTTCTATAAAGAAAGCTGAATAACCCTCCTGGAAAGAAGTTTTGCGATGGTCACTTGACAAAGTATTGTGAAACTGGACAGAACGAGCAGATCCTGCATGCTACCATGGGCCGCCTTCAACTTCTCGTTGTCGCCATTGGCGTCATTTCCAATGCTGTGCTCGCTGAAGTGTACGAAGAGTCAACATTGTACGAAGGAAACACCAGGCGCTGACTGTGCCTTTTAGGGGACAAAGCATTTTCGGAACTGGGCTGACCCAATTCATCGAGGTAGAGATGAAGAATTGGTTTGTTCCCGGAATGTCGATTGCCATAGTCGACGGCAAAAACGTCACTGCCAGGGTTCGACCTCCGCAAACATGTACTGCATTTCGGAGTCCGGCTTGCTGATCCTGTGTGGTGTGTTTACAGGGCTTTGGGCACGCAATACTGCCGCATGTGAAGGCAACGCCTGATACCTTGTACTATGCTGGGTCCACGACAAAGGCACAAACCGCAGCTTGTCTTTCGTCCCTCATCCAAAAGGGCTCTCTGAAAGGATCGGGGTGGGACACCAAGATTTCCGCCATCCTGGGGGACGACTTTGCGGTTCAGGATGAATGGGCCACAAAGCACCTCACGATCGAGGATGCCGTCAGTCATCGGAGCGGCATGTCCCGACATGATCGAGCTCTGCAGAGAGACTCTCGCAATGGCCGGCCGCTCTCCACCCGACAAATTGTACGTAACATGAGAAACCTGCCGTATGTGCGCGAACCACGGGCCAGGTTCATCTATGGAAACTACATGTACATCACGCTGTCCCTCGTCATCGAGAAGCTCACGAAAAAGCCCCTCGGACGCGTCATGAGAGAGACCATCTGGAAGCCTCTGGGCATGCGGTCGACTTACTTTGGTCTGCGAGAAGCGCAGGCCTGGGCCCCGCGCTACCAGCTTGCGACGGGATACGTTTGGAACAATGAGACGCAGAAACGGAGCCAGGCTGCGGCTATGCCTCTAACGGATCTCAGCGGCGCGGCGGCAGTCATTTCCAGCGTCAATGACTATGCGAAATGGATCCAGGGCCTTCTCGGCGAGGAGAAGCTCTTCCCCGAAGACGTCCACAACGATATCCGCAAAGGCCGGACCATCCACATCGCGAACAATTACGGCGCCTTTGATGTGTCGCTGTACTCGCTGGGCTGGTTCCGACGCACGTTCAAGGGCCGTATCTACTACTGGCACGACGGCAGCATGATTGGGCACAAGTCGCTGATCTACTGGTTCCCCAACGACAAGTTTGGCTTTGTGATTTTCGCAAACGGCGACGATGCCGCGTCGGCCAACAACAACATTGCGTGGAAAATCATCTCTGACCGGTTCCAAATACCACCGGCCGATGTCGGGGTAGACGGTCACTGGTATGTCTTTTTTATACTTTTGCTTCGAGAGCGAGTCCAAAGGGAAGGCGGGCAAAACGGTCAGCAGAGCTAACAGGGCCTTTTCTCAATCAAGGAGACCACAGGAACAGACGGAAGAAGAAAGGTTCCAAGACGCCATCAAAAAGTACTACCCGAATCATCCGAAAATCCCGCTCGGCTTTGACATTGCCGACTTGCAGGGCGTGTACTGGAATAAGGGGTACGGCCGGATGCGGTTGATCCTCGAAGACGACAACAAGCTTGTGCCGGGGCAGAACCTCCTCGTCCGACGTCCGGAAATGACATGGCATTACGCCTTGCGGCTGCGCCATGTCTATGGCAATCATTTCATCGCCGGCGAGTCCTGGCTGGAGGACATTAATAGCTCGGGCCAGTTCCATCCGGTCACGCTCGTAGGAGGCCAGAATGAAGTGCCGCGGCTGGTAATAGAGTGGTGGGCTGGTGGTCTGTCCGAGGGCAATGTGACCTTTACAAAGGTTGCTTGAAAGCAGACGAAGCGCGCGAGCATCTGATGCTCGATGTGTGAATCACTTCCACTATGCGGAAGGATTGGGATTTGGTATATTTTGTCTTTGTTCGAAGCGGATGAGGACAGGAGGGCATCTTTTTCTATTCATCGGTCCAGGAATTGCGGAGTCTTGATATCACCCTCGCAATTTAGGCTCACACTTTTACATCTTCTTTTTATTCAGACTCAGCGTCGAATAAATAGCCTTTTTCTTTTGGGGGCACCGCCCCGCTCGAGCAAACTTGAACACCAAATGTGACGTTCTCATCGCCTCCGGGGCGGCAGTTCCGAACACCTTTCCACGTGGAGTCTCCGCCGAGAACGAAGCCATGGCTGAAGCTGGAAGAGAGGAGATTCTTCGATAAACGCGCGAACGATGGGATCTGGCGGCCAATAGGAGTGAAACTCAGAACAAGCTTTGTTCTGGGATGCAAGAAAAAGCAAATGGGTCGGCCGGGGGCGAGACCTAGTCATACTGACAGTGCTGGGGGACGCTGATAACGAATCTGAAACGCGAATGGCCGAAAGTGGATTTAAATGAAAACAAAAGTATGTGGTCAGGGAAGAAGAAAAAGAAGAAGAAGAAGAAAAAAAATCCTACGAGCTGCCATCGTGACGTTCTCTTCTTGCACCTCACCGTTCGAACCGTCTCTGCTCAGATCGGCCTGTCTTCGGCTGCAGAAGCTGTGGGAAGCTTGCGATAAGGTTCTGATTTGATGGCTGCATAAATAACGAACCTCCCTCCCCTCCCCTCCCCAAATCTTTTCCCAGCTTCCAGCGGCGCATCTTTCTGTTCGTCTTTTTTTTAGCTATCTGTCTCTGCATCTTTCAAAACGCGTGTTTCTTCAGCCGCTCTCTCCACAAGGACGTTTGTCACACGTTGTGACAAAGACTGCGGTTTTTCGACAGCAGCTAAAAGTTTCGATGTTGCCTCTTCATACTTGGCAACCGCGGCAGAAAATACGCCTTCGACGGTCTTTGACGAATTCATCGAGCGACTTTTGCATCGTAAGTGGTGATCCTCTTAGCCAGCTCAAGGGCGAATCTCACAACGAGCCCATCTGGAAACATTTTGCTCTTGCGCTTCTATTCACTTCATACAACTCTGTAGGGACCTCAGAAAAATTTTGAATATTTAGTAATTGGTCCTTTTTCAATTAGCTCGATAGGGAGAAAAACTTCTAGCAGCTTGTTCTGGGGTCATTTCGAGTACAAAGTCCCTGACGGGCACACGCCTGTTATTGGCGGGAGTAGTCACTCTGGCGGTATGCGTCGCGAGAGTGCGTCACTTTTCCCAAGCTCTGGTCTGATCGAACGTCCGATACATTTGAGAGACGAGATGGAGAATGAGGACAAAGGCAAGTCGTGCACTGATGGGGACAAGCGTTTGCCGGACGAAATGGGGTCCTATAAGAGTTTTTCGACATTGACAAGCTCTGAGCAACGACTAGGATCGCTGTCAGAGAGTATTTGGCCGTGTTTTGAGGCTCCGAGCCTCAAAACGCGCGTTCAGTCATGATGCTTCATCTGCATCGCGAAACGTATCAACCAGGGAGGCCTATACGTTGCCAGCTGTCCATTTGTCGGCTCGTTCTTACTCGGAGCACACGGCGCAAAGTGCGAGCAGCAAGTCGGCAGACAGACAAGCAGACTGCTTGCTCTGCCTTAGCCAAGGCTGCGGGAGAGATCGGCATCTGTCCTCGTAGAGGGCGAGTGCAGTAGGCAGGTAGATTGCTTGATCTGCCTCTGCCAAAGCTGCGAGAGATGGGCATCTGTCCTCGGAGACGATGAGTGCAGTCGGCAGACAGACGACGAAATCGCAGTCGGCAGACAGGCAGGTAGACTGCTTGATCTGCCTTTGCAAAAGCTGCGAGAGATGGGCATCTGTCCTCGTAGACGATGAGTGCAGTCGGCAGACAGATGGCGAGTATAGTCGGCAGACAGACGACGAAATCGCAATCGGCAGACAGGCAGGTAGACTGCTTCATCTGCCTTTGTTAAACTGCGGGAGAGGTGGGCATCTACCCTGGCAGATGGTCCGTGCGGTCGGCTGACAGGCGACGAGGGCGCAGTTGGTGGACAAAGGATGAAGTTGCAGAAAGAACGGGCGCCCATCCGACCTCGATTTCTGAGGCATCTTGTGACCATGAGGGTCATTGCGGAAAACGAGGAGGGCATCGCTCGTCACAAAGTGCGAGACAGGATGGCAGATTGCCCGCCAAGTCCTCGCAGACTATGTCCAGATGCCCAGGCCGGCTGCTTGACTGACCTGCCTTTTGGAAGAACTGCACGAGAAATGGGCATCTACCCTCGCAGATGGTTAGTGCGAATGGCAGACAGCCGACGAAATGGCAGAAAGAACGGGCGCTATCCGACTTTGATCTCTCGAATTCTGAAGCATCTCGCGAGGTCATGAGAGCAGTGCGAGACAGGATGATGGATTGCCCAGTAAGTTCTCACAGACTGCCCAGTACCAGACCCGACAGATTGGTTCTGACGAACTGGTAGGCCTCCCGCATTCACGGGCTGGCGGGCTGGCAGAAGACCCCGCGACTGGTGTGATGGGATGTGATGGGACGGCAGGAGGCCCCCTACTCGCCAGGATTACCCAAGAGCTGCTGGCGGCGGTGCTGCAGCAGACGGATCCGCAGCATTCAACAAGGCATATTCGCGTCGCACACACATTGTAGAAGAGAACCATAAAGGCATCCTGTTCGCCCTTCATTCGGTCAAGCAAAGATAGACGAGTAGACAACACACACATCCAAGTACTGATACTCAATGCCCTGGACAGAAGCTGCGCATAAGCCTCTCTCGCTTCCCTCTAGCCTGCAAAGATTGGTTTAAGAGAATGTCACCTACTTTCGATCCTTGGCAGGGCCAGCAGGACTGGTTTCTTTATCCCGATCCAGCACTCTCTGTCCAAGAAGCATTCCCGGATTCTTCAGTTGATACCGACGAGAAGAGCTTGGATTGGACGACTACCGTTCAGAAAGCAAACAACATGCCTGGCTTGGGTGGTGGCGGCGAATGGGACTCGGTCTCACCTCAACCCGGAAACGTGCTTGAAACCGTCCAACAGCAGCGGCCCAATATCCCGCCATACTCTACCACTCTTGACGCAAGTCTGAACGGTAAATCGACCTCTAATGCCGCCGAACGGCCACCGACTATAGAGCCCCTTACCATCCAGTTCCAAGCGCAAGGCGGCGGCACCAATGCCACCGTAAGCGCCAGTCCACGCACTCCCTCTTCTCCTCTACAACGGAAGAGGAAACGGACACCGGAGACAAGTGCGTGCCTGAACGATATATTGAACATCAACGCCACAGAATGGCAGCCGACTACCGGCCCTCTTCCCATCCAACCCCAAGTGCGAGGTGTCACCATCAACACCACCACCACCACCGCGGGCGCCAGTCCGTACTCTTGCTCTCCTGCTCCAAAACGGAGGAGGGAGTGGACATCGGAGATGGATGCGTGCCTGAGCGATCTATCGACCATCAGCGCCACAGAATGGCCGCCGACTACCGGCCCCCTTCCCATCCAACCCGAAGCGCAAGGTGCCACCATCAACACCACCGCGAGCGCCAGTCCGTGCTCTTCCTCTCCTGCTCCAAAACGGAGGAGGGAATGGACAACGGAGATGGATGCGTGCCTGAAGCAATCGAGGCGACAAGGCATGACCCACAAGGAGACATGTGAGGTCTTGGACTTGAAATTCGGCACCACAGTTACCCCGAACATGGTGACGAAGCGGTGGAAAGTCATCAACAACTCGGATTCAACAGTCAGTAAATCCTCCTTTCCTGCCTATTCCCCTTCGCTATGTGCATGTGCCGGTCCATTAACCACGGACACTCAAGCCCTAGAATCTGGAAAAGGCGTTTTCCAATTCTGCACTCCAGGTGTACAGAGAAATCCGAATCAACATGGCGGCAAACTGCAAGCCCGGCCCTGTCGTCGACCTCATGATCTCGCGATTGCTAGAACAACTCTCACGTGATCTACCGCTGCTGGAAACCGCTATTACGCAGAGGCTCAAGAGGAATTTGCCCAACAGAGAAAGAAGAAGTGACCTTTTACTGACGGGAAAACGGCAATACCAGATCCCGTCGATACGCGTGGTGGGCTTTGAGCGGTAATGCGGGCAGCCGACAGAAACGCTCATCAAAATAGGCGGTGGAGAAAGGCTAGCTTGACGTTGGAAAACGGTACAACGACTAGTGTATTTGTACGATCTGTGTGTGAGAGATTTGTATCGTTCGGAAACGCCTATCCGAAAGAAACGCCCATCCGAAAGAAACGCCTAGCCGAAAGAAACGCCTGGCCGAAAGAAACGCCTATCCGAAAGAAACGCCCTTCCGACAGAGACGCTCATCAAAATGGGCGGTGGAGAAAGGCTGGCTTAAAGATGGATAATGGTACAATGACTAGTGTATTTGTACGATCTGTGCGTGAGAGACTTGTATCGTTCAAAAAAGCTGTATTTGTCCCCGTGGGAGAGAACGCGCAAAAATAAAAGAAGATTAAAAAAATAGACATGGTCGGCTCGAGTTCAAGACTTGCTGACTGAAGGTTGGTGAAGGGGCTTGTGAATCGGACATGACTGAAAGAGAATCGATGACTTGCTGACTGAAGGTTGGTGAAGGGGCTTGTAAATTGGACATGACGGAAAGAGGATTGATGACTTGCTGACAAAAAGCAGACCCGATCAGTCGACCAAGTGACATGCTCGCGCTACTCAACCCTTTTGCCTGCCGCTGTACCTTTGGTGCTCTCTTCTGAATGAGGATTTGCGTTTGTCGACCTCGTCGTCTCGTTACTCTCTGAAGGCAAGTCATGCAGGTTGTATTGGCATTAGTTGCTGTTTTGACTTTGGGAATGTAGCTCACTGTTGCCAGATTTGGGAATTGTTTGCAGGACCTGTGGGGGTTCAGGTCCTGCGGCAGGGAGCCGGTTACTGTGATGGCAGGCAGCCCCTCCTCCTTTCCCCTTATAAATTGCCGTGATCTTGCTGCTCTCGTGACACTGGCTTCGGAAACTTTCGTTTGCAAAGCTTCGACAAAAAAAAAAAAGCTTCAAAGTAGGGACTCTGATGTAGCCAAGCGGGAGGAGGCAGTGCTGTACTTGCGCGCAGGGGTGAGACCCTTACCCAACTGACTGCGCCCCGTTCGCGCGCAATTGGACTTTGAGTGCTCAGTGCCCAACTCCCAGGCGCGTTCTGAAGTAAAGAAAAAATCACGTGTCAACTTGTCGCCCCCAAAGGACGTCAGGGAAGCTCGAGGAAGGTCCATCGTAGTACGCACTTCCGAAACTGATAAAGTATCTCTCTGTGGCGTAATTCAATTGCATCTTCGTACATTCAGCTGTTTAAGCACTGGCAGCCAGTCTGATTGGCCCGGAGAATTCTCAGAAATGATCACGAAAGCGGGATAAGATGCGGTGTGAGCAGCTTCATGGACTGAAGAACAGGGTCAGTATAAGCAGACAACAGTGAAATGAGCACCCCTGTTACTCATCCCACCGCTCCACGTCACACATAAATCATGGCTTCATTTGGGTTTTCCGCCGCAATTCCCATCTTCAGAGAACAAGTCGGAGGATCTCGTTGGATCTTTGCAGCATTATTGCGTCACGTCACGAGCGCCGTATCCAAGGCAAGAATCGCCGACCTAGCGACGTCATAATGACAACGGGAGATAAAACGGAAACGGGAAATGGAAAGAGAAATAGACTGTCACGATCTCGCCGTGACCTCACTCGGCCCAACTCATGTTGCACGTCGTCCATTGCTCCTCGCATCGGACGGAGCCCTGGTATCCCGGCTCCCCCTTGCATAACCGGTGCAGCTCCGTAAACGTGGACCCAACATGTATGGGTAAAGTATGTATGCGCCCCCTCCTCCCCCTCCTTCAGGATTTTGCGGGGTTTGCAACCGAGGCAATACCGGCGGGCGAGATAAAGCAGGGTTCCCCGTTGTTGCTTATTTGTGAGGTCGATTGCTACACTGCATCATGCGACGACGCCGGGTGGGAAGAAACGAAATATCCATGGGTTGCGCTCATTCATGAATCATGCCATTTCATTGACGAAAGGGCCCACAGGACCGGAGTCTGGAAATTGTCCGGATCTTGCCCCGTCCTTGGCCTCTTTTTTTTTTTCCTTTTTTTTTCCCGGCTGCTTATCACCGCACAGCCACGTGGGTAGCTACTCGAAACACCCACGTCATATTTCCTGAAATGAAAGGGCGGACGTACGAAAGGGGACAGTCTTGCGGACTAGATCCCGGCAAAGCCGAAGGGGCTCCACACCTGTCCGTCGGCCGCCACGGCGCCGGTCATTGTCCCGGCTTAGATTCCTTGGTGTCTCAGATCTCACGTTTCTAGAATTCTTCTAAATTGTATGTATCGTCGTACCAGAAAACATCGCTCAGTTCAGGTAACACCATTGCACGCAGGAATAATTTCGTTCTTCTTCGCTGCCGCTGCCCTAGATCTTCGCCATTCTTGTCGCTTGATCCGCCTCGAGCGAAAGAGAGTGAGAGAGAGAGAGAGAGAGACGGGCCTGCATTCTAGCCGCATGTCCGGTGCCGAGGCAGAGGCAAACAAGTTTCCAGTACATTACTCGCGGGTGAAAAGATTTCATCAAGATCGAACTGAGCCCCTTGCCGGACCCGGCACGTGATGGAGGGCACCTAATCTTGGTGCGCACGGGTTAGGTGCGCCGTGGCGTCCGGGAGGCGAAACCGATCTAAACCGGAGGCGGCTAACTACCCAAGAAACAACTCGATCGTGGCGGAAAACATTGGCGCGCCAGCTCAACATCGGCCAGGGGTCGCACCCTCACGAAAGCGCAGATCACGGGCGAAAAAGGAAGCGCACCTTTCGATGGTCGTGCTCCGGAAAGATGACTCGATATTATCTACAGGATCTAGGCACTCGCCGAGCAGGGATGGGGGATGCCTATTTCATCCGAAGATGGCGTCTGTTCTCTGGCTGTTGTGCAAAGAACCTCGGCCGAAGCTTTGCCCACTCACCTCTGCCGACCATAGTCAACGAGAGACGAGGCGTATAAGTATCTGCCGACGTCCGTCGTAGTGACACGTTTCGCCCAGATCCAACTCACCTTATCCGCTTCAAGCAACATAGTATTGTCCCTTATCCAGTGACCAAAGCAAAGCAAAGCAAAGCAAAGCAAGCAAGAAAGCAAGATGAAGTTCTTCGGCTCCGTTGTGGTCGCATTCACCTGCGTCTCGGCTGTCATTGCCGCGCCGGCACCCGTTTGTAAGTAATCGCCGTGTTTTTCTCTTCTTTTTGTGGCAGAAAGTTTTATTCTGTTGTGCACGATACTGATGATGATTTTCAAAGCCAATGAGGTCGCTACCACCAGTGAGAATGTAGCTCGCATGGAGCCTGCTGCTGCTGATATTGTCAGCCGTATGGAATCAGCTGCAGACGAACTGATCAGCCGCATGGAGGCGGACCCGTCCGCTGACGCCAATGCTCTCGTCAAGCGAGAGACCATTGCCGAGGCCGCTGCATCACTGGCCAAGAACATCCTCTTCCTCAACCCCATGGGCATCGCATCCGCGGCTGTGCGGCTGGCCGGCGCCATCGTTGCCACGGCCACGGGCACCGGCGGCGGTTTCGGCAAACGGAGTGACCTCTATGCGCGAGACGCCATTCAGGATGCTTCTGAAGCGCTCGAAAAGTCCATCGCCACCAAGGATGTCAATGCCATCCAGGCAAGCATCCTGCAGCTCGTCGACAGCATCGGGCCCGTCAACAGCACAACGACCAAGGCGGACGACGCGACCAACACCATGACCAAACGCGCGTCTATTGCCGACGCCGCGCTGAATTTGGCCAAGGCCATTGTCAGCTTGAACCCGATCGATATTGCCAAGACCTCGGTTCAGCTGGCAGGCGCCATTGTGGGCCGCTCCTTGTGAGGTGTCTGGCCGGATGAGTGAAGGAAAGGGGGGGGAGGAGGGTCTTTCTGTGAGGAGCTGACATGCAAATCATCGCAGCCTGCTGCTTGTACGAGGCCGTCTTCTTTGCATGTTTGCTTCAATTTTCCCCGGGTTATTTTTGGGGTGTCATGAGGCTCCCGAGTCGGGGACAATTCTTTTTTTTTCTCCGCCAACAATGAAGGTGCGATGCATCTTGTTCTCTTCTTCGTCGATAGATTCGATGTTCACGTTGAACATGACCTTTATACATAGACCGAACAATTATGACTGGACTTTTATCATGCCCCATTGCTCGTCTCAGGTGTTGATGACATCTCGTCAACTGGGCCTTGCTGGTTGTACGAGAGGTACCTTTGCGCCACCGTCGAACCGGGCTATACCACTCCGAGACCCTCTTCCTCTTCTTCTGCTGAGCAGCAAGGTTTGCATCCTTCCAAGTCGGACATGAGTCCAGGAGCGAGCGGATTACATAATCCAGCCGTGTCAAACACGGCACCTTCGTCGGGTTCCCGCGCCTGCCCGCCCGATAGATCATAGCCTCGCCTTGGCGTATTCGGTACGTATCTCTGATGGAGTGAAGCTTCGTGTCTGCCCCAGGTACCCCGTCATGTTTTCCAGGTACCTGGAACGTTCCTTGAGGACCTCGTTTTTCCCCAACCTCCCGCGCCACTCCTTGACCGCGTGACTTGATTGTGACGGGCGTGGCTTGGGGCAGGAGCGCCGTCACATCTGCATGCGCCCAACGAATCACAGAGCTCGTACTCCCTGTCGGGGCGAATCTGCCGCCATGCAGTCGAGGCGATAGTGTGCGTCAAGCGTCAAGCCCCGCCAGACCATTGCTCATAAAATGCAGAGCGTCGGTCTCGTCTTTTCATCTCATCTTTCAATCTCTGTCGCCCGTGGCGCGTCTCCGTCCATCCACACTGCCCTCAATTTGGAGGCGTGCGAAACCGCTGCCTACTCCGATCCGGTCTTTCTCGTCTTTCCCAGAGACTTCTGAGCCCCGGACACGGAAACGCCATCGACTTGCTCGCCATTATGGAGGTCTTTCTGAGGGGTATTCCGGAAGCCATATCGGAGGACAAGGTCTCGAGCTGCTTGCGAGAGTCGATGGACAGTCTGGAAATTAACGACTGGATGGTTACCAAGCCCAGGCGAAACACATTTGCACTCGTCACTTTCCTCAATAACGATGACGGCCAGAAGTTTCTTCAGAGATATGGCACCATCAGCAGTCCTCTTGCCTCGTCACCTCTGCCCGATAAGCAGCAGCCAGTGCGTCGACTTAGAGACTCAATACGACTGTTCATCGCCGGGTCAGGGATTCGGGTACACGAAAACGACTGTGAGCCTGACCAGCTTCTACTCAGCCATCTGAGGCATGAGAAAAATCGACGGCACAATGCCACATGTCAGGCGGATAAAGCTCCCGCGGTCAGCTTCGCCATTACTGGTGTCTCATGTGGCAATTTGATCTTCACGACTTCTTCAAATCGGCCCATTTTTATCGAACAAACCGGAATCAGCATCTGCGGCCAGGTAAGATTTGGTCGGAAACACTTAACAATCGTTTTAGGAGAGGGAGTTCACCTGGATATGGATTATGTCTCCATTCAGGAGTTCATCATAGTTCCCCCGTCCAAGAACGCCCTCATCATTCTCGGAGAACCGCCGAAATTTTATTCTCGGGCGGAAGGAGGCTTCCATGATGAATCCAAATGGGTCCGGCAAACGAGTTCTCCCCTGTGGAAAGACCACGCAACATTTGTGGCACACTGTTTGGTCTACCAGCTGACGTTCTGTCGTGAATCTCGTTCGATTTATCGGTGTCTCCGAGCCCGAAACATCCTGCCAGTCAGCGAGCGGGAGATGGTTGAAAAGGCGTCACAAGGGCCTCACCTGATTCCTGCCATGCAGCGATTCGGGGCCAGCATGCAACGGCTTGGCTCACTCCGCAGCTGCAAGATTCCTTTCCCGATCCTCTACATGGTCCAGACTCTTGTCTGGAATGACTTCCTATACCCTTCGCAAGCTTCGCTGACGCTTGACGTGATCAGACGGAAGGCGGAGGAGTTTGCTGCTATGGGGCGAGGATTTCCAATGACCACCGACAGCTTGAAACAGCTCCTCCCCAAAATTCCTTTTCCCGTAACTGGCGTCACTGCAGTAGATCTGGATCCTGAACATCTCATACACAATGCAATCGAAGCGGAGCTGAAATCATGTCGTGGAGACCCGTCAAGGCAGGTACCCTATGGCCCACAGATCTCGCAGTACCAGACTTGGGTTTTCAGAGCAATAGTCTCGCCGACCAGAATCATGCTCCTCGGTCCTGACGCTGAGCCCAGCAATCGAATATTGAGAATGTTCCAGAACTTCAGTGACCATTTTCTGCGCGTTACATTTGCAGACGAAGATGGGAAGAGTCTTCGATCCAATCACAAAATCCATACCGAGGCGATCTATGAACGCTACAGAAAGGTACTCAAAGATGGAATCCGTATCGCAGACAGGCTTTATTCATTTCTTGGCTTCTCACATTCATCCTTACGCGCGCATTCGGTTTGGTTTTTTGCTCCGTTCATGGACGCAGATGCTCGGCTCCAGGATCATGACGCAGTCTTGAAGCACTTGGGAGATTTCAGCAATATTCGTGTCGTTGCGAAATGTGCGGCCCGGATTGGGCAAGCTTTTTCGGAGATTCCATACGCGGTCAATATGGTCAAGACTGGCATTGATGTGAGCTGGATCGACGACGTCAAGTCGGCTGATGGAACTCGAGTTTTCAGCGATGGGGTGGGAACTATATCGCGCGAGGCAATGGAAGAGTTTTGGAAAGCACAGCCATCCGAAAGTGGCACACCAACGTGCTTCCAGATTCGCTGGGGCGGTGTCAAGGGTATGCTCGCATTTGATTCGAGATTGACTGGGAAACGAATTTGCGTGCGGAAAGACTCGATGATGAAGTTTCCGAGCAAAAATGTTGACGAGATTGGCATCTGTGGCTCGGCCTCGGCGCCTATGCCGTTGTTCTTGAATCGTCAAATGGTCAAGATTCTCGAGGACATGGGAACGGATCCTGAGTGGTTCATGGCCGTGCAGAACAAGGCAGTCGCCTTCCTCAAAACCGTCACCTCGTCGGCTGTGAGCACCAGCCTTTTCCTCAAGGATCAGGCCATTGGCCGTCCCGTTGATTTGCCGAATCTCATCAACCAGCTCCGAAAACTGGGCATCGACTATCGCTACGACAAGTTTCTCAAAGCTGTGGTCGAACACGCTGTGCTTCGCGATTTGCGGATGATCAAGCACAAGACTCGGATCCCAGTGGACCAGGGAGTAACGCTGTTTGGCGTCATGGACGAGACTGGATTCCTGGAGTCGGATGAGATATACGTCACATTCGAAGGAGGGTGCTTCAGAAATGGTGCGTCGGTGTCACCAAGCCTCGTTGATGGTACTGTCCTAGTCACTCGGTCCCCGGCGTTGCATCCCGGCGATATTCAGCTGGCAAAGATGGTCACACCCCCCGTGGCCCACCAGTTGAGGAACCTCAAGAACTGCGTCGTATTCAGCCAGAAAGGTTCGCGGGATCTACCGAGCAAACTCAGTGGGGGCGATCTTGACGGTGACCTGTACAACGTCATTTGGGATGCAGCGGCCATGCCCAAAGAAACGTTCGAGCCAGCGGACTACCCACGCGTCGAGCCTACACACCTGGATCGCAATGTCACGCGAGACGATATTGCGCAGTTCTTTGTTGATTTTATGCGGTCCGACAGTCTGGGATTGATTGCTGGTCGACACATGATCTTGGCTGACGTTCGACCTGCCGGATCGCGAGACGCAGACTGTGTCAAACTGGCTCAGATGCACTCGACGGCTGTCGACTACTCAAAAACGGGAATCGCAGTTGAACTGAACGAAATGCCGAAACCACCGCGCACACGGCCTGATTTGTGAGCGTCCTTTCCCCGATTCATGCACATTTGCCTCTTTCTGACACTTTTCTGTGACCAGCCTCGCACCCACACCCTCCGTCAAAACCTGTAAACTAGGGCATCCCGAGCAGGAAATGTTGGAAGAGTCCGATGAGGCTGACGAGCCCGATGGGAAAGAGGGCAGAGTCAAGACCCGTTACCACGAGTCCGAAAAGATTCTGGGTGCTCTTTATCGCGAAATCAACGAGCGAAGGATTTGGCGACGTCATATCCATCAAGCGGTCTCGACGGAAGCCTCATCGTCGATGTGGGAGCGATTTGCTGCCCGTTTACGAGCTGAGCTTGTCGTGTGCGGAGTTCCGCTCGATGACCCCCAGTATCTGGAGCAAGCGGCAACGATTCGCGGTTTGTAAGTCTCACGACCCTGCGGGCGAGGGCCTACCGGGTATATCCCTGCTAACTTTGGCTCGTCAGATATGAAGACGCGGTTTTGGCCAGCATGCGCCAGTTTTCACCCAATCCAAGACGCAAAATCACCGAGGTGGAAGTGTTTTGTGGTTCTATCTTGAGCAAGACAGGAGTGCCAACGCGCCAGCAACGCGACACGTCCGTCCGACTCAAAGACGAGTCGGAAAAGACGCAGCGTTGGTTATCTCGAATGATGTGTCCTCGATCTGAGCACGGGACATGTGCAGAAACTGTCCGAGGCAACCAGCACGAAGCAGACCCGACGTACGGGGTCTTGCAGCTGGCTTGGGCGTGTTTGGACATTGGTTGCAGGCGCTCAAGCGGCGATGATGAGCTCGAGAGCTTCCGCGTTGTTGCTGCATCTTGCCTGGTCAGGGAGCTAAACGGTCTCCAGGCACAAAACGACCCGCTGACGGCAGCACTCGCCCGCTTGGGCCTGGGCCGCGATGATGGTGACGATGACGATGACGATGACGATGATGACGATGATGATGACGATGATGGGATGAGCTGTGATGATAGCCGTGACGTGGTACCGGACGCTGTGCCGATGGAAATCTGCTCTTAGCGTCGCTCCTGGCTTTGCCGATGGAATGATGTTCTTTCAGCTTTGCGGAATGATGTTCAGCTTTGCCATTCATTGCGCGGACGAGAATCTGGATCTAATACCCATGATTCGTCGTGCGGACAGAGATCCGCTTCTGGCGTCTGAATCAGGGTTCAAGTTGGTATGCGGGCGTTTGGCCATATTTCGGCACCTTTCTACCGTTGCATTGAGTATGTGGATGGAATTGAGTATGTCGATGGAGATCTACTCTCTAGCGTTGCCATTTATTGCGGAGATGGAATCCTGCTTTTGGCGTTGCCATTCATTGTTCCCGTGGAAACCTGGTTCTGGCGTCTGCATTCAGAGTCGAGTTGCTATGCAGGTGGGCGAGCGCACGTTGGATGAAGTCTTGGGCGTGTCCCAAGCTAGAAGCGGCAACGACCACGATTTTTTGGATTTGGTTCGGTGCCTCTTGCTGACATCTGCAGCACTGTGGATACGAATCAAGTCGTCTGACGGGCTGAGGAAGCATGTGCAGAAAGCCTAGCTTGAAGAGTCTGATATCCGCGGGCATGCATCCGTGACCAACAGAAGACCGCATGGGAGTGGAGGTGTGTAGGCTACTTTCATTTGTGGTCATCGTTAGTGTTATTTGTGTGCTAGTCAAGTCATGTTTTTAAGACCACATTGTGTGCTTTATCGTTGCGTTGTGCAAGGGATCACTGTATCATCATGGCCAGCTTCATCTGCTCCGCGATTTGTCATGTGCTGTTTGGATCGCCGGGGGCCGAGAGTTCGATTCTGACCCTGGTAGACCAGGGTTTATCCCGCTCGAGACGCGCCGATTGAACGTTGCGGAAAAAGGGGTGAAGGGACCTATAGGTACTAGGCATCAAAGTCTGGGAGCCATGCGCGTGGATGGCCAGCCTCAGTGCTGTGCTCGTGCCCGAACAGGGCCTTGTTGGCCAAGTCCCCGTCACAGTGAGCCCCCGGCGGCCCTACCGGGGGTCGCCTGCGGCGGGCCGGCCTCGCTGCGCTCGAACGAATGAGTTGTGCGGCGGAGGAGGAGCAGCAGCAGCAGCTAGCGCTGTCTGTCAGGACTTGGGCCCAACGCAACCAACACCTCCTTGTACAGTACGGCCTGGCCACCGGTCAGGTACCCCGTGCAGCGGCCGCGCCGCGGATTGGGCATATGCCCCGTTGCTGCTTCATTCGCTCGGGCCTGTCCTTTTCTGGACACTGTGGGCTTTCCTGAGTCTTGTTGACTTGGCCCTGCCCTGCCATCTCTTACAGGGGAATCAATTTGGAGTGGCAGTTTGAGCGTGAGCGGACGGGGATGTTGCCCCTGCTGGTTAGGCGCAGGTCATGTCTCCAGGCGGAGGACTTGAGCCGCTGGAAACGGAGCTATTCGAAGGAACACCCACTAGCGCCGTCAGGACTCGAACCCGATCCTTCTGACAGGTAACGAGAGTAGCATCGACCAGCAGCCAGCCAGTGAGTGAGGTCTGGCCACAGGAGCTGAGGGGGAGAGAGGGACGTGGCTGCTTACTGCGGGGCTCTCGTCTCACCCCGTTCTGGCATGCTCATGAGTTTGGTCAGAAGCTGAGGCTCAAAAGATAAAATAGACACATGAGAAGAATAAAAAACCGGAAGACAAACCAGTGATGTAAAAAATCTTGTCTCACCTCGTTCTGGTAGGCTCATTCATTTGGTCAGAAGCTGAGGCTCAAAGGACAAAACAGACACATGGGAAGAAGGAAAAACGGGAAGACAAAACGGTAGGAAAAAGAAAACAAGAGAAGAAAAACATGGAAAAGAAAACGATACTAGATCAAGACGTTTGTCATACCAGAACTGGCAAGAGCTGTTGCACATCCGTCTTGTCATGGCTCAAGAGGCAGAAAGAAAAAAAAGTCCCTTGCTCGACTTGCTCGCAGCGCCAGCTCTCAGCGTATTGAACTTAGTTACCACGATAGCATTCCGAGTCAAGATACACACAGGAAACTTGTGCCTAGTTGCTCAGGCATACTCCATATTCCAGAGATGGTCAGTCCGCACGCCATGCTGAGATGAGTCCTGACGAGGAACTTCGACATGGGTACCTACCCATGTGACTTCGACCGTAGCAGGAGTCTTCTCCTGCCAGTGCTCCTCAACACCGTTTCTCATTCACACCTGCTCCGCTGTCAGAGTTGAGAAGCTGGCTGCCGCTGCTGTCGCCGTGATCAGCGCGGACAGTACATCGCATATCCCTCGAGATGGCATGCTTACCTGGACCTGGATTTGGATTCCTTGTCGTCTGACGGGTATGTGCCGTGCTGTTGCCGTGATCAGCGCGGACAGTACATCGCGTATCCCTCGAGATGGCACACTTCCCTGGACCTGGATTCCTTGTCGTCTGATGAGTATATGCCGTGCTGTCGCATTTTTTTCGGGTTGGAGTTCGGGCCTCTGCTCCTCATATTCACCAAGCGCTCCGACGAGATCTTTTTTTTTCGTGTCATCGCTACCGCTACTCTGGAATCATGGAGCATCTTGTTATGCCACCGTTGAGGCCTGTCCCGACTGCCTCATGGACCAGCCGCGAAAAAGTGACTTTTTGCGATCTGACACCGGCTCGGAATATGCTTAGTATAAAAACCAAATGAGAAACTCCATCTTATTAGTAAAGGCGCTTCTAGGATAATAGTGATTTGTAAAGAGTTATTAATATCACTGCTGTTGAATGAAGCAGGTATGATTAAATATAGCCACCTGGCTTAGTAACCAAGCAATCGAATAATCATGTAGGCGCTTTATTAAGATTCAAGCAAGAGTTGAGGCACCTGGGAAGCGGAGAGCACACACGCAGCACTGTGGTTCACGTTTTGGGGGCCGGCCTCATGATAAATCGGGGAAGCTCTCATCTACTTTGAATTTTTTGCCACTGTTCCAGAGGTGCAGTCCCAACTGTCCAATCAATCTCCTTCGCCCATAAACACAAATGGCCGTCCAGCCTCCGTAGAGCACGGGTACTGTCCACTGCCCTCGATTCCGCCGATTTGACAGAAGTCATCATGCTGACTCCCGAGGCTGCGCGGTCACGTGACGCCATGTGAGGCTGTCGCAACCCTCCCATCTCATGTCTCGTCGCTGGTCGTCCCGTCTGCGCACTGGGCATGAAGCGACGTTGCTTGGTCCGTCTACAACCTCCAGCTCGTCCAACGCCGCCGCCGCCACCACTACCACCACCACCACCACCACCACCACAATCAATATGCCATCAGGACCAGTCAGGGCCTCTGCCGCGTACCCGGCCCCGTACCGCGTCATCCTGACCGTCATCGAGCCGCTCTTCGCCGTGTGCGGAGCCGCGCTCGTGCTGGTCAGGCCGGGGGCCTACCTCTCGACCATGTCGCGCGGGCTCGGCGTCTTGTCCGCCGACTCGACCTTCATGTACACGACGGCGGGGGGCGCCTGGCTCTACTTCGCCTTTGTCGAGGCCGTGGTCCTCCGCGCGTACGACGACGCCCGTCTCTGGCGGCTCCTGTGCGCGGGCATGCTGCTCAGCGACGCCGCGTACTGCGTCTCGGTCGTGCAGGCCGTCGGCGGCTGGGATCGGTGGGTCGATCTGGCGGCCTGGACGACGAACGACTGGGTGGCCTTTGCGGCCACGGCGCCCATGGTGCTCGTTCGGATTCTGATTGTGCTGGGCGTCGGCGTCAGGGCTACGACGACGACGGGCAAGAAACGAAAATAGGGAACCTGGATGGTTGATGCTAGCGCTTCACTTTGCGTTGATTGGATTAGGTGGTGCAGTGGCAGTGACCGTCACTGAAGGGGCCTTGCCTGTCAATGTTGTGTTTGCGGGGGGGTATGCAGATGAGCCATGCGGAGGAATAATACCAATAGCGCTGTGGGAATAAACCCTTTTCATGGCATCCTCACCCAGCATACGCAGCAGCACATACGAGCGGGTTTCACAATGTGGTGGCAACCAAGGGCGTTGCGCCAGTGTAGTGTCTTTCAGGTGGCCGCAGCCGTCTTTGGGATTTCATCTATGCGGCTGCGCATGAGGGCATCACAACCCATGCCCTCAACCTAGAGGTGCCTGTTTCGACCGATCAGAGGCCACGCATGGCTTTCATGTCCACGACTACAAAGCGGAGCTAGCCTGAAAATTGGCATGTGACAGCAAAGAACCGATGAGCGTAGGAGCGGCAAGCTGACCGACAGTGTGTTGGCACTTGCGACAGGGAACCGCGGTAGTAGTATCAGCAGTATCAGCGGCATCAGCAGCAGCAGCAGCAGCAGCAAGGGTGTCAGTCTGTCAGACTGGATTGTCTGCTCACAATGTATGTGGGCTGCTGCAGCCATTGCCATGTTGGGACTGGGTGAGTGTCGGCGTGGCTTTTCACCAAGTTCCATCATGAGCCACCAACGGCTTTGGCGTCTCACTCCGACATGTCAAACACTTGCTCCATCAACCTATACGCACACCAGAGAGCGCTCCATGGAGACGAGATGGCTTGCGCGGCCTCAAAGAGTCTGTTGGCAGCTCTGTGAACAGAGCTTTCGGGATCGTGCTGTGCCCGAAGCGGCGTGCGCGCACGGACATGGGCAGGCAGGATACGCAGCCGCCAATGTTGTCGAGAAAAGGAAACGAGGGGCCCCACTCTTGCCCGCTCTGGCGGAGAAGGATTCGATCCCCTGGAAAATGTGCTCACACGTCGGGCATTGGAGCTGGATCGAGGAGGAGGTGAGGAGGAGGTGGCGAGTAGAAAAGAATGTCGATATCAGAAGGAATATCAATCCACACTCACACTCACAATCGCATAGCCCCCCCCCATCACGCGTCGCGCATGCACCGCAGCGTAGCATCAAGCATGTGGTTATCGTAAGCTGCAAGAACGCATTCTGACGCCCGTTGGTTGATCCCCGGGGTCGATTGATTGGCGCCGGGTCCTTGCCATCCGGGGACGCTTGCGCCGGATCCTGATCCTGCTCCCATCTCATGGCACACCACACATTCAATGTCATCTCAGCCACGCATCGGGCTCCACTGAATCCTCATCCCCAGCATGAAGCACGTCGAGCCTCGTACCTGTGCACCCTGCATTGGTCAAGCAACAGGTACGAAGGATGGAAAGACAGCGAAAGTCATATCCTGCGTCATGACTTTTTCACGGGTACGGCGACACGGGGCACGCTGCGCAACAGGACCTCGTGCAAGATCAAATAAGATGAAAATAATGGCTCCAGCCCCAAAGGCACGGCGGCGCAGCGGCACGAAATGCTAAAAAATAACCTTGATCACAAGCGACGCACACCCACCCTCTCGTGGCTGGCCGGCGATGACATGTATGCGATGCGACCCTCCAATCACGGCGCTCACGTCAGCGCGAGTGCCAAGAGATGCTGCAAAGCCCCATTCTCCCCCCCCATACCCCCCTGACACCGGAGCTTCGGACGATGACAGGGTGCATGCGCTTGTCCGACAAGGTGCATGAGGGTGAGAGGTCCCTGATGAGGTGGTTGGTGGCAGGTTGGACGACGACACACACCTCATTGCACGCTCCGCCATCGACAACCCCTTCTCCCTCCAACCAGACAAACTCTCATCTTCCACTTTCTGCACATCCTGCAAACTCAATTCTCCTCCTCCACACCACGTGTCTGCCTGCCGCTTGTCAATCAGTTGCCGAAAACAAACAAACAGAAAAAAAATATAAGAAAAAAGAATGATCTGCCTCAACAAAGCCGACGAGGGCGCTCTCCGCCACTTGTCGTACAACCAGAGCCCGCCTGCCCTCGCCCCTGGCGCCACGACGCGCGAGGACATGAACGGCATGGCCAACCTGCGCGAATATGTCGCCGCCGGCCAGGACGATGCGTCTGGCGGCGGGACCGGCAGCATGCTGGGCCAGACGGTCATGGACGAAAAGATGCATGCTGATCCGCGGCCGCCGCGTGACGAGGATGCGGCTGCCGCCGCGCCTGACGCACGACGATGGCCCAATCGTGAGTTGTTTACTGCTGCTTGATCCTGCTGCTGCTGCTGCTGCTTATCAAGAAGACCACCGACTGACCGTGTGCTATGTCCTGCCTGCTATTTAAGAGCTGTCGCTGCGTCGTCGGGAGGCGCTGCTCGCCGGGTGCCACGACCAGCATCGCCTCGTCCGGGAGCCCTTTACGCGGTGCCTGGAGCGCCTTGGAGGCTGGGCCATCTGCATCCCGTCCGCTCTGTTCCTGTCGTACGTTGTCTTTCATCTGGGAGCCGTCTTTGGCAGCAGCATGAAGAGCCCTGCACCGGCTCAGGACTCTCTGGTCTCTGGTTCCATCAACAACAACAACTCTGCTTTCGTCCCGGGCCCGTTCGAGGCGCCGCCGCTGCCGCAGCGGCAGCTCGTCCAAGTCATGAAGAGATCCACGTGTGCCGACGGCAACGGCGATGATGATGCCTACAACCTGGGGCTTCACGTCGCTGCCCTCTTCATCATCCTGTTCGTGTCCACCATGGGCTGTGCCTTCCCCATCATGGCCACCAAGTTCCCCGGCCTCCGCATCCCGCGCCGCTTCTTCTTCGCCATCCGCCACTTCGGCACCGGCGTCCTCATCGCCACGGCCTTTTGTCACCTGCTGCCCACGGCCTTCACGTCGCTCGGCAACCCGTGCCTCGGCGAGTTCTGGACCGAAAAGTACGAGGCCATGCCCGGCGCCATTGCCCTGGCGGCCATCTTCCTCGTCTCCGTCATCGAGATGGTCTTTCACCCCTCCAGACGCATCCAGCCGGCCGACATCGTGACGAGATCCTCCGGCGGCGGTGGCGGCGGCGGCCCGGATGACGGCGGCGCCGACAAGCAGCCCATCCGGGACATGGGCACGCTCCACGGCCACGAGACCAGCATCGGCCAGGGCCTGACACATCTTGACCAGGTAGTGTTGGCCGACCGTGTGCACCACCACCACGGGGCAGCAGCAGTAGCTGACGACGATGCCGGGGCTAAGAAAACCCCCGTCACAGAAGAGGAGGAGCAGAGGAGCGAGTCTTCGGACCACCACAGATACCTCACGCCCGAGCAGAAGCGCAATAAGGATCGTCTGCAGTGCATCCTCCTCGAGATGGGCATCCTGTTCCACAGCATCTTCATCGGCATGGCACTGAGCGTGAGCATCGGCAGTGATTTTGTCGTCTTGCTGATTGCCATTGTGTTCCACCGTATGTCCAGCACTGCCACCCACCCACTCCGCTCGATTCCTTCATCCCCTCCTCTCCTCTCTCTTTTTCTTGCGATGAGCGCTGCTAGCTAGCCAGCGAACTAACCGTGTGCGATAAAGAAACGTTTGAAGGGCTGGCGCTCGGCTCGAGAATCTCGGCCATTGAATGGGGCACCGCCAAGACGTGGCAGCCTTGGCTCATGGCCGTCGCCTACGGATGCACGTACGTTTTTGAACAAAACGCCGCGGCCCAGCAGCTGCGGGCGCGCGGGGGGGGGGGGG
>JAPFUF010000185.1:0-27149 GCA_030780645.1 Aschersonia sp. MBC 508 | reverse complement strand
CCCCCCCCCCCCCCCCCAATGGTGTTGCCGGTACGTATGTACCTCCATCCATACTGTGGTGGTGGGCTGGAGGGGTCCGGCTGCTGGTCATGAAACGTACTGTGTGTCTCGACGTCTGCAGGTGCCGGCTCACGAGGCCCACCCATCCACCAGGCACCGGAAGAGAGTGTCTTGTATGCATCTTGGCTTTGGAAAAGGCCTCGGAACACATGCTCGCGTCTTCTGCGGGACAAATATTGGCAGCGGCTGCGGGGATCCGATAAGTCTTTAAGAATTAATCCCTCGCATGGCCGCGCGTCTTTTTCGTGTGATGCAATCCCTACCCCCTTCTTCTCACGTCTTCGGGACGAGGAGACATGTGGTGGTGCATCATTAAAACGTGGACCAGGTAGTTTAATGCTCCATCTTATGTACCTGATTGATGCCCTGCGCTGCAAGCCCTCCGAGCTGACCATGCCATTCATTTGCCCTTGCTTCGTGACACGGTAGTTATGTAAGCTCCAGAAACAGCATTGACTAGACTATAATGTGGCCTGTGTTTTTTTTTCCCGGCCTCAACCGCCACAAAAACGCCGGAATAGAGAATTTCCCAATCCATAACAAATGTTGGGACGACTCCTGTTAATAATTCACACTCAAATGATTCTCTAGGTGACTGCCTGAGTAGTAATGCTGGTTTTCGTATGATTACAGGACGCTTTCCATCATGCCACATTAATAAGGCTTTGTGCGTTGTCAAGTACAGATTTGGGAGGAAGATTTTCGTGGGGCTCATGCTCCGGCGTTGTCGACATCGACAAACGAGGTGAGACGCCGAGACTCTTGGTCTCGATCACAGTTTTGCCGTCGGGATCAGGCGAGGGTATTGATAAGACTGCGTTGCGTTCCTCCCTCAATGGCTGGCGATCTGGAAGCGGCGATCGACCTCCGAGCTTCTTTTGAGAGCCGGTATTCGAGACGTTCTTGGATGCTTTGAACGTCTGTAAAAATGGGTGCGCCGCGGGTGGCCGAGTCCTGCCGTTCACCTTGGGTTTCTTGCTGGGTCGTTTCGTCACCTTGGCATCCTTGCCGAGTTTGACCGGCTGCTGGCCTCCGAAATTGATCTTCGTCTGTCTTGACGTTGGCAAAGGTTTCCTGGCAGGTAGAGGAGGAGTGGCGCGGGGTGTGAGCATTGTCTGGACCTCATCAGTCTGGACCGACTTGCTTTCCAGATGCACCTCGAGCTTGGCTGGGGGCGTGACCATCCTCTCTCGCTCCTCGTCCTTGGAAATGAGATAGTCGTCGCCAATCTCGCAATCCCATGGGGGCAGAGCGGCCAGACGGGCGATGTCATCGCACTTGGATTTGACCACCAGATCCCAGCTGTCTTTGAAGTCGGGCACTTTGGGTTCCGAGTCAATGTTGATCCAGGCAGTGAAGCCGTCCTTGCGGCCGCGGGTGACTTGGCACATTTCTTTGACAAGCCGCCTCGTGCCGGGTACTTTAAGCGTTGTGCCGACTACCAGGACCGCGTCCGGCCGGGCCCGGAGATCGGCGCGCATGATGTTGCCAATGGCGTCCTCGTCAGGGTTGAACTCGTTGTACAAAACGAACCGGGGTCGCAGACGGCCGATACCGTGGCTTCTCTTGCCGGCATGGGCTGTTCGTACCTCGTCCAGGCTTTTGCAGGAGATGCAAAGAGGGGCCTCGGGCCCATCAAACAGCTCTCGATCAAAGGGCTGAATGTCGGCACATTTGGTGCACACCATTTTGTCGAGGCTCCCATGCAACTGGATGGTCACGGGCCAGGGTGCCTTTGGTTCGAGAGGGGTCTGAGTCTGCAGAGGCTTCATGGACGTATCGATGCAATCAATGTTTTGTGAATAGAGCCGGAGCAGGCGGCCCTCCTGAGCCAATGACGCCAGCAGATGATGAAAAGGAGTGGGCTCGGCCCTTTGACTCATTTCACTCATTTCCCGGACCATGGTGTGGAAAGAGGAGGTGGAAGATTTGTGCTTGTAGACGGACGCATCAAAGAGATGTTTGCCAGACGCCTTCACCTTGTGCTGCGTGCGTTGGGTTGCAAAAAGCCCCGTTGCCGAGCGAAAGTCGGGAATGCCAGCCGAGACGGAGATGCCGGCACCGGCGACGACGACAACCTTTTTCTTCTTGCGTAGCGCCTTCAGTAGCCTCTCGGTGTGAAAATTGTCTTCGGGAGTAAAATCACTGTGCGGCTTCATCAGGTCGAGATATCTGGTTGTGCGATCGCGTGAAGGAGTGACGCGTCTCTTCTTGGCCGGCCGAGGACTGTCCCCGTTGGATTCGCCCGACTTGCTGGGAGACTGCGTCACGGACGTGGCCGAGGACGAGGGCGAGGGGTAGCGTACAGCGGCATTTGCAGCCACGACGGGCGAGCCAGGCAGAGACGGCGTGGCCGAAAGATTGGACAGCGGCGAGGAGGGCAACGACGTCGCCGAGGCCGCTGCCACAGATGACAGCGGGCTCGATGTGACTTGTTCCATGGAGAATAAGTTGTGCCTGCCGGCGACGGTGGTGATGGTGGCGGTGGACGACAATTTCACGGTTGGCGGGTCAGAAGAGAGAAGGGCTTTTTTTGTTCTCTGTCAAGGAATGGCGCTGCTCCAAGAGGCAGCAGTGAGAATATGAAGCGACCTGAAAGGCTAAATCATGGCCGCGCGAGCATCGAAGTTTTTGGCGTGATGTCCCATCCGAAGAAACGCGGCCGACCGGAACAATGCGAGACTGCAAGAGGTCTCATTCGTTTGTGACTTGGGGGCTTGGCGGAGAACACGCAACAGTGATTCCAAGGGTTGAAAATCGCAGCGAACAAGGACACAGGATGAGGAGAGAAAAAAGGGCCGGGAGATTTGAAGCACGTCGAAGTCGACGAGACAAGCGGAGTCAGTCGCGCGAGCAGGGGGGGTGGGATTGGGCCCAACGGGAAGGGCAGGGCAGCAGCAGCAGCAGTAGCAGGTAGAGGAGGAGGAGCAGGAGCAGGAGCAGGAGCGGCAGCGGCAGCGGCAAGGGCAGATTCTGTCCAGATCAGCTGTTTATAATCTAGCGTTAATCGCCGTGCGTCGGGGCAAAGCGCGTGTCAGAGAGAGGGTGCGGCCGTGTGCGCTGGGCTGTCGCAAGAACATGGGAGTTGGGCCGAGCACGAATCATCAATGAATGGCGGCGAAACAGCGAAAGGGTTGCGATCAATCTGAAGGGCCGGGAGATGGCTGGTGACGCCGTGACCGCAAATCACCTCGCCTCGCCTCGCCTCGCGACACCACGTTCACTTGCTGCGGAATGTCATGCACCGAGATGGCGGCGGGCAGTCGCAGAGGCTGCCGCCGCCGCCGTGCGTGCGTGCGTGCGTGCGTGCCCGGTCTCTCTCTTTCTCTGTGTGCTTGGCTGATAAACACAAAAGCAACAAGAGCAGCAGCGGCGCCTTTCAAGAGTGGAACAAGCCTCGCCCGCCATAAACATGCGCCATCCAAGGTGCTGCCAATCAACTAGTGCATACATACTACTGTAATTAAAATACCTGCCTGCGACTGCAGGCGCTCACATGATGCTATAAATGTCTGTAAGCGAAGACGTAATCGAAGTCAGACGTCAGCGCAAGAGGAGAACTCTTACCACAACAATTCTCACTGCAGCGCTCCCAACAATTCACGACTGCAGACGGACGGTGAAAGGGGGGGTGGAGGAAAAATTTCATCGTCTTGTCCCCTCTTCCCGTTCTACCATATTTGGGCCCCTCCTCTTATTACCGGACAGCTAACGTGCCATGCGACCAGACACTCCTGCCTCCTCCTGCAGTACGAAGCTTTTCTTTTTACTTTCCCCCCTTGTCAGTCCTTTTCAAAAACTCCCCACACTCTGGCCGCTGCCGGCCCAATGACACACATCCGCTCCCTCGCCGCCCGGATCCTCCTTGCCGTTCCCCAGGAGACGCAGCTAACAGACATGCGCCCCGCTAACTTCCAGAAGTCGCAGCCCGGACGGCGCTAATTCGCTGGCCCCACATTCTCGAGATGCAGCCTTGTCGCGACAATCAGTCACAATTTTGAGACATCTACGGAGCGTGGCGTTCACCGTAGGGGGCATCCTGCAGAGTATTCCTGCGGTGTTCAAATCGTCAGTATCCCCTCTGCTTTTCGCTCCCTATGGATAAATGACTTGATCTAGGTATTTGTACCTTGAACAAGTCAGCACTTTGCCCAAATATATCTTTTCACCCTCATTCTGCAGTATGCCTCCTTATCCAAGATCCGTGGCGGTGAAACGTCATCCCTGCCCTGGACAACAAAGTCCAATCTCTGAAGACACATTCTCGTGTCACAAAGCGAGGCGTGACATGCCGCCACGACAATACTGTCCATGCATGTATGTCAAAAGGGGCAAAGTCTCGGCTGCACGAGATGTTATAACGTAGTTAAGCCAGATAGCCCAGCTTAGGTGGCTGCGGCTCATGGAGATAGATTTGAGGTTGATATTTGGAAACATGCAGAGATCCCCGGAGGCGAGGGTCACGTATCTTGTGCAATCGTCAGGCACGGAGAGCTGGCGATGCCGGTCCAATGCGCCCATGCTGATACGTTCGAAAGGAAGGTGAAAACGACCGTGGCCCGAAATTTGGTGGCCAGAAAGACGAAGCACTCAGAGACCCATTGCCTCATCTTGAAAAGTGAAATGGCAAGCTACGCCCGACTCAGCTCTCATTTCTCTGATGCTGTGCCGTACTGTTGCGGAACGCCGCCGCGGCCCCAAATCTCGACGACTTCCTTCCCATTGTCGCTTCTTTTCTGCCTCGCTGTCCTGTTGATGATCTCTATCCCCAAAATGCCTGCCGCCATGCCCGACAAATGGGACGCAATGTCTACTTTGAGCTTGGCCGTCCTGCCAAAGGCAGCCATCTGGATTGCGAAAATCATAGCAAGAAATACGATGCCATGAACGCCGTCTTGCGGAAGCCCAAGAATCTTGAAACCGTCATTTCTGTGCTCCCAAAAATAGGCCGAGCATAATCCCAGCGTGGCTCCGGATGCGCCCAGCGAGGTGACTGTCAGCCAACCCCTCAGAGTATATGTCACGAGGCTGCCGAGAAATCCAAGCGCGCCGCAGCCGAAATACAGGGTCAGAAAATCCGCGCGCCCGAGTTCTTCGTGTAGTGCGTTGCCGATGAACCACAGTGGCACCATGTTGACAAGCATGTGCGTGAACACGTTATGTGAAAACATGGCCGTGAACAGGGTCGCGGGCTTGACGGTAGCCACGACGAATATCATGTACTTGTTGAAGAAGGACCACAATGGCGGTATTCTCCAGCCCAAGAAGACAAGTGCATTGATGGCGATAAGCGTGCCAATTGTGGCCTGCGATGTCGACAAATCGCGGAGTAGTCTGTACCGTGGCATCGGCTCATCGTAAACCATGGCCACGGCGCTGAGAAAACCCAGCACCAAGACGACTGCTGTTGCCGAGGGTAGAATCCGTTCCCATGCCTTCATATCTGGCGGAGCATCCAGATTAGACTGAGCCTTCTCATAGTACTCTGCCACTTTGGGATTGGCAATGGCGCGAGTGCCGTCCTCCCGCTTGGCGATGGGCCCTGCAACGCCGGCGCCCTCCTCAGCGGCCTTTGCCAGGCGCTTGTCCTCCTCAGCCTTGTCCTTGGCCTTCTGCTTGGCAATATTCCGGGCCCTGATCTGGTCGAAGGAGCTTCGACCGTATACAGGGTCGATCTTGGCATCTGTGTCGAGCTCGGCGTCAAGTTCCTCATTCGCTCCTCGAGCTGACTCCTGGGCTTCGCGCTCAGCCATCTCCCGATCCATCTGATTCAGCTCATCTTCGGCCCTGAGACCTGCATTGAGAATCTCATTCACAGGCAACACTTTCCGGAGATGGGCCAAGGCTTGCGCTATCATCGGAGCGGGATATTGTGCCGTGTGAATAGCAAATGCAGGATCTTCCAGCGTCCCCGCGACCCGTCGACCGTGCAAGATTCGAAGAAGACGATTGCCTGCGGCCGCCGAAAGCCCAGGACCGAAAATCTCCTTGACTTCTTCCTCCGTCAGATCCTCTGAGCTGAAGGAAAGACCTGATTGATCGCGATAGTCTCTGGGGAGGTCCTCGTAATCGCGAACGACCCTTTGCGACGTGAACAAGGATCGACGACAGCAAAGCTGGTACAGTGGACTCTTGGGAGCTCGTATCCTCGGCCGTGGCCGTAGATCTCGACATGATGGGCCAGTTGGGAATGCGATTGTGCTGCCGCTAGACAGGTTTCGCACCCGGATGCAGTTCTTGACCATGCACGTTGTCGATGTCGCACGAGTGACAGCGCGAGCTGCCGCCCTGACGAGTGTACATGTCGCAGTTCCTATAGGATGGGCGATCATCGTTCAGCGAGGAGATCGACTTGAGAAACGCCGGCGGCGAGACGCTTTCATGGGAGCACCTTGTCGTCAGGCTCAAGGAAGACGCAGAGGACTGGATAATTCGATGAGCAAAGCAAACCCCCCCCCTGCCTGGCGGGGCTAGCCAGTGGCGTGCGGCCTGGGTTTTTGGCCGTTCGCCGAGCTCAAAGTCAGTATCAGGAATTCAGCAGTGCCGGAGATATTCAGTATATGTTGCACTCATAGTATTCTCTGCACGCTTTACAATTTCCCCGATGATTTTGAAGAAGAAGCACAAGGACCAGGAGCTGGCCAACAGGCAAGCATTGGGCTGAGCCTGTTGTATACAAGCTCTCTACCACGTTCTGGCCCCACTTTGATTTTCGATCTTCACGATACACCACCGCAACGGGCGTACGTGCATACACCAGGAAAAGTTGTCCAGCCACCTGCAGCAAAGTCTCTCCAAGAATTATAGCAGGGATACCTGCTCCGCTCAGATGTCTGCCTCTACAAGGCCCGTGTCACCGGAGGCTTTTGCCGCTGCAATCAAAGAACTCTCGGTACCCATGCTGCATCTCAAGGTCCTGGAGCTTCGCCGCTCCATAGCGCATCTGCAGTACTCCAACGTTCAGCTCAAACCATTCGCGGAAGGAACGCAGACAGTCCTTGGCGCAACAACAATCACAGAAGCAGCAGCAACAGGAGGTGCCACCACTGGCGAACCCGAACCCGACCAGGACTGCATCGAAGCCATCAGGGAGAATGAGGCCGTTCTGGTCCGTCTGGGCGAACGACTCGCTATGATTCGCGCAGAGGTCGAAGAGCGCGGCATGAACTGGGCAAACTTCGAGAGCGAGAGTGTAAACGGGCAAGACCTTGGAGCGGAAGAGCCCGAAGCAGAGGTCTCGGGCAGTACCAATGGGGAACGTCCTGGCGACTCTCAGACACAGCGCGACCTGCATCCTGCCTGGACAGACGGCACGTTTCAGATCGGGTCCATACGAAATGGCATCGTGCGTATGGAGCCTCCGGCGTCTATCGCAAGAGACGTGGCGCGGATATCCGGTGGTCGACTTAATGACGATGAACTAAGACGAGCAATGGAAGACACAATCTCGAACGAAGGTGGTGACGGTAATGGAGAAGGCGGCGGCGGCGGCGGCATGTACTTGTAGCGTAGGGATGAAACCATGGGACGCGACCACATTGCCGGACGTTGGACTTGGCAAAATAACGTTACCACAAACCTGGGACAATGGCGACGATGTACTTGCAGGACAAATGATGCCTGCCGCGAATAATGAGCAATGATTACGAGCCAGTCACGAGCTGCGGATCGCGCATGTCTGCACTGTGTGACCACGGGACGTGTGCCATGTTATGACATTGACAGTGGTAATATATGAAAAACCGCTTTTGTGTCTCGCAAACATGAAAAAGGAAAGAAAAAGAAAGACTCCGCCAATGCCAGATCGGTAATGTTGATACTCTCAAGCCGACCCGAAAGAGAAAGACAAGGAATGAAAGATAGAGAATAAAAAAACTCCTCGCCATTGGCTAGATATCATGTAAGCAGTCACGCAAGGAAGTCCAGCCAAGCACCAAAGCCTGCGCCGGAGAGGTGCCGGACCATTTTGAGCAGGAAATCTTCTGGCGCATCCTAGTCCGTATCGTCCCCTACTGGCGAGTCGACCCAGACACTACTCCTGTTCCTCATCGACTTCTGCCTTTTGCTGACCTTTTTGGAAAGGTTTCGCGTGTAACTACTGCCATCTGTACTCGGAATAGTTTCCAACTTCGGTCGTTGTGCGGCATGGCCAAGCGTGCTACTGGCCTGACTGACCGTCTTGCACATTTGTGGAGCTGAGATCGGTCCATCATCGTCGTCCGATTCGATGCCAGGCGGCACCACCAATGGAGTCCTTCGGCGACTGCGACGCCTCTCGAAGGGGCTTGTATCAAGAGAGTCATCTGATCCGTTGAACGACAGGCTGCGACTTCGAGTGTGGCCTATCGACAGATTGCTGCGGGTTGCAAATAAAGATTCAATGAGCTCTCCCTCTGTTGGGTTGCTCTCCTTTCGTAGCCTATCTTTGACCATCTTCTCTTGCATCTTGCGTCCAATGTTGCTCTCGTCGCCGACAAGAGTTCTTCCGCTCGATTTGCTCCCACTGCTCACAGCGCGAGACACGGGAACTTTTCCCTCCATGATTTTGGCTGGCGGTGGCGGTTGCAACATCCATTTACGGGCGTCTTTGTAAGTAGGCCGGCTACTTACTACGGGAGGGTGATAGTCGTTGACTGGTGGATTTTTGGGTGAAAGGTAAAAGTCGCGGCGTTCTTGTTCCGTCACCTCTTTTTCGATGCCGAGGGTGGATTCTATCAGACGTCCTGCGGAATCTCGTGCTTTTGAGAAAGCGACCATCAATTTTTGGCCAGAGCCATGACCGTTTGCCGACCATTGGCCCCAGAGCTCTTCGTCCTCGCGCTGATAACCACGTGTCCTGTTCCAGTCATCTGATGTGGCATCTTGTGGTGTTGTTGTAAACTGCGTTCGACTATCCCCGACGTTGGTCTGTTCTGACATGCTTGGTGTCCTGCTTTCTTGCCCTGAGCTGGCCAATCCTCTTTGGCTCGAATTTTTGCTTATTGACTTCTTTGGTAGGCTTGGGCCCATATTGATCTCCTCCTGCCAGAACGGATTGGTGTTGAATGGCGATGGATGTCGGTACAAGCCGGGCTGCTCCGTCTCCGTCTTGGCCTTTTCTTCTCTTTCCTTCTTCGCCTGAACCTTGGCTCTATGTCGATGGCGAACTTTGGCACATGGCGTGCAGGCGATAAAATAGAAGACGGCCGACTGGAAGGCGACGGGCAGAGACATGATGTCGGTTTAAGGCGTTGCGTGCCGCATCAATCGGGGGGTCTGAACGAGATGCCTGGCGTCGCAAACACATCGGCAGCATCCAAGGCGTCTCGTTGGGCCGGTAGGCAATCGTTCACATGCGGGATGGTGCAGCTTTCCGATAATGACAAGCGTTCTCGATCGATGGGAAGAAACGATGTCACTGGATTTGTGAGCTCGTTGCAAGAGTACGCGGCAGCAACACAAGGCACAGGAGACAGTGGATCGAGGCCGAAAAGGAGATCGGGGGGGAGGGATTCGGGTATGTCTGCGCCCTGACACCGTCTGGAATGGAAACGAGGTGTGACCGGCTCGCTGTTGAAGGGGGAGAAGAGTCCGGTGTCTTTACCTCTTGGTCGGGAAAGGGGTGCTGTCAGTGTCGAATCGAGGCACCAACCGCGATGGGTCGCTCAGGGCGGCTTTTGGGAAGGAAAAGTCTGGTCGGCAGAAACAGAAGGGAGTTGAAGACGGAAGGAAACAGAGCAAATAACAAAACGTGAGAAGCCAATACGAGGCAAGGAATGAAGAACTGGCGCTGCAGGGCAGGCCACGCAGGTGTTTCAGACCGGAGCAGAGGGCAGAGTAGACGAGGAACTCAAGAGGTAAGCCATGCGCCAGGCAAGTACCGCAGACATGACATGGACACTGGGCCAGGGACGTTTCAACCCGGGCTTCCGACCAGGGCCAAGAGTTGCAGCGGAATGGCAAGAGGCTCGCAAGTGAATGACAAAGTGCCTGGCGGGCTGCACAGCTGGGGCCGGACGCCTCTTGGCCTTTCCCAAGGGTTCGGATCTGGACTTGGGCGTGGGTGATGAAGGATGTGGAGGCCCGGCGGAAGACTGAGGGGCTGGCCGGGGATTGATTGGCCGGTTGGGGCCAAAGTGGCTTGGGCAGGTTGGGGAATTAGCGACCAGCCTGTCCTGATGTGTCCAAGCATGGATGGGCCTACTTTACATACCGAACCTACCTCACCTAGTGCCTACCTATGTACCTCGTAATCGAGATGAGAGCTGGGGGGAAAACAGGATTGCGTTGAGAGGAACACGACAAGAGGCGCGCAGGGTACGTGGTTGTTGGTCTGAGGGCTAACAAGCGATGCACGAGGGAAGAGAGAGGAGGCAGACAGCGGTGCATCCGCTGCCCCCAAGCGCCCTGCCTCCCGCCCTCCGACTGGGGCGGCCCCGTCTCGGAATTCATCATTCCCCCTCCCGGACAGACGCTTCTTCTGCCTGGGTGTATTGCAGCCCAAGAATTGACACGGCGCGGGCTGCGCTGCATTATGCAATCCTGCCTCGTCATGCTCTCCCGAACAGGGACCTTGGGGTGGTGTGGGCCGCGGTCATCCAACAAAAGCTACTTACTTGAAGTACTTTCCATGTCGCGTGAGGGGGAAAGCAATGCACGCAGGGACCAATTGGCTGCAGCCAGGCTCTGCAATCTACCTCGCTCTGGAACCCACCTCGATTGACTTCATTTGCGTACTGCGCTGTCTGGATTGGCCTTGTACTCAAAGCATATGACACTCACAGCACCGTATTGGCCTGTGTGTTGGCACTTGATCGACGTCGTGGCGGAGAGTTCGCGGCGCGAGGTCCGCAGCTGTAACGCACGTCCTTTCTTATCCACTCCTGTCCCATGGAGAGCACTTTGCTCGAATCAGGCCTTCATTAATGATGCTGGGAGGAGGGCCACAAACCTAGGGGGGAGGGAGCAGTCAAAATCAGGCAACCCGGCAGTTCGATGTGGCGGACCGCCAACTGGCGTCCAGCGCGAGCTTCTGCTGTGTACCTCATAAACGTGCTCTGCACCTTCCAAACTCTACGAGGGAGAGCCTGGTCTTCCGGGCATCAAGATAGCAGTTGAAGCCGCAAGCGGCACTCCTCTGATGCAGCTCAACGTCATCGGGCTCGAGCACGTTGCCTGCCTTCCAAGTTTGTTGGCCCACCCGCGCACAGATGGCCAGTTCGCATCCATCCACCCTGCGGTGCGATTCTCGAGAATGACAGTTTGCCCCATTTTCGCTGCGCGGCTCGCCCAATCAAGAATGCATATCCACACGTGCCAATGGACGACAAGGTCATTCGCGGTGTCTGTGTACCGTACGGACTAGGGAGTGGCAGTCCTGTTTCACAAGAGCCACTGATATATCGATACGTGACGTTTCCAGACTGTCGTCGCTATCTATTGACCTTCTCAAGCAACCTGATGGTCAAGTGGCGCACGGCAAGTCCAGGACAAAGATTTCAAATTGCTTCCCGTCTCCGACCATACAGTTTCTTCTTTGAGAAATCCCGCAGTTCCGCCTTCATACGCGTGGTTTCGCGGCCGCGGTCATCATTCATCTGGTAGCCAGTCGATACTCTCCTTTTCCTCGCATGTATCTAGTCCTGCCCGCTTCGCCTGACATCTTGTTCGGTATTGGAAGGCCCTGAGGGATATGATCATGGGGCAAGTACGAAGGATGCCCCACCTGCAGCAAGATATAATAACAATGTCTTCTTCTCTTTCAACAAGCCATCGCTGAAGCCAATTTTCCCCTGCTTGCCGCCAGTTGCGCGAAGGTTCTTTATTATCTACTACAAATCAATCCGAGGTGTTTGCCGGCCCTGCTTCCGCGAAAAGGCAACTGCTTTCACATGAAGTTGTAAGGACTAAAGGAAATACAGGTAATTGCGAAAATGGTGTCAAGGTTCAGTGGTGTACATGGTCAAGATGGGAGGACCTGGTGCCTCAAACGTTGAAAACAACAAGTCTTTGGTAACAAAACGCGGCACGGGTAACATTCTACGCCAGAGGATAGGCGCGGATGCATCCACTCAGACGTCCCATTCCTCTTCCTTCTCCTCGTCGGCATCATCAGTGTTGAGAGCCGAGAAAGATCCGTAGTTTTGGGCAGGAGCTGGTCTGACTGCTTTCTGGGGGGCAGCAGGAGCCTGCTTGTCCTGGACGGCAGCTTGCTTTGGTGCCTCATCCCCTGATTCGGTACCTTTCTTACCCCTTTTTGAGGATTTAGACGGCACAGTACTCCAATCATCATCGTTTTCCTTCAACATTTCCATCTGCTCTTCCTCGGATGGAAGCGAAGACATCCATGTTGATTTAGACTCGACAGCTGCTGGCTGATCAATGTTGGCAGCAGCCGGCGTGTTGGAATGCTCTAGGGTGTCCAATGGTTGATGAAGGGGTTCCGCTTCATGAGCGGGTGTTTCCTTGGTTCCGTTGGGCGCACCTTTGCTCCATGAATTGACACCATTCGTGGCCATGAATTGCGAACCGTCTTTAGCAGCTCGGCCCTCTGCGATGCGGGCTGTGCGGCGTTGCTTCTCCTCCAGGGCCTTTCGCTCCTTTTCCGCATCCTCTCTGGCCTCCTTGGCCGCCTCGGCCTTTTTCTTATTCTGGCGCTGTTTCTTCGTTTCGGTCTTCTCAAGTGCCTTGGCAGCCTTAGGGTTCTTTTCCTTCACCTTGTCGCCATCGGTGATGCGCATGACGGATGGACCCGCGGGAGTTGGCTCCAGCATATCACTGACACCAGCGACATCGGCATGAAGCGTCTCGGGCGAGCTGATGGCGGACTGATCGTCGTCAACTTCAACGACGGTCTCAGACGGCTTTTCTTTGGGGAGTCCGCTATCTATCTGGTTGGCTCGGGACTGCTTCACCGACTTCTCCTTTTGTTTAGCCCCCTCGGACCTGTTCGCAAACTTTTTGCCCTCCTTCACCTTGGCAAGCTGTCTCGCGAATTCGCGATTGTCCACCTCATCATCCAGGGAGGTTTTGGGAGCGGGTGTCGATTGAGGGACAGCCTCTTCCACAGGAAGGACGGCAGAGGCCTTGGCCTTGGCGGCTTCTTGAACTTCTGAGGCGAAGCTCTCTAGCCGCTGCTTCTTCTTTTTGTCCTCCTTTCGCGGCTCATTTTGCGTGTTTCCTGCAGTTCGGGAGCTGTTGACTGCTGTGCGTCTGTTTCCTCTCCTTGTGGAGACGTAAATCAAATACCCGACACCGATGATGGCGGCGTAGCTGCCGGCAGTGTACAAGTAACTCAGGTTCGTCTCAGACATTTTTCACCTTGATATAGGAGAGGTGCAGAAGACGGCAGACGGCGCTGATTCCCAAGGGTGCTGTGAGGACAGATCGATGGTCTCAGCTATGATGGAAATTCCAGTACCTCCGATCGGCGAGAGCAGGCCGGGGCGCTTGGTTGCGAAAGATCAGGTAGGAGGGGGGTTCGTATGGCTGCGTCGCCGTAGAGTGTTGATCGTCGCAGCACGTCTCGACGCAATCGGACGGGGGGCAATGAGTCGACTATTCCGTACTGTAATTTCTGGGTGCTCCCAGGCAAAGATGAGTCGATGTCAGCTAGCTCGTGGTGCGCGACTGAAGACAGCACACAACTTGATAGTCCAGAAGGGTTCAGGAGCCGATGATGGATGAAGATGAGGAGAACACGTCTGCCAGTGAAATTGAAGTCAACAAAAAGTGTCAGAGTGCAGCAGATCGAGGACGGGAGGCGTATTTACGGATGAAGTGCCCCAGGTTCGAGCCCCGAGCCAGGTGAGAAAAGACCAATTGACGGAAAGACTTTGGCGGAACAGCAAGATGACAACTTTGTTGGATGCGATGGGAGTTTTGGCAACGTCGCCAATTGGATGGAGAATAACAGGGGGGGGGGGACCGACGCTAGTGCTATCAGCGGTACTGTTCAGGGCACGCAGCTAGAGGTCCTGGCCGTATGTAGGTGATTTCGTATCCACCTCCGTTGTCGGGCGCTGATTGGATCATGGGTCCAACAGCTGCAAATTCAGTGACACGGTGACGCGGCAGCAGCTGACGGCTCTCAGTAGCAATGCACCTGTCGTGACCACCGCGGTTGTCAGGGCTCAGGAGTAAATGACACATTGTACAATGTAGTACAGACAGGAGGAGCACAGATTCCAACGCGGCCCTGGTTCGGCGAAAGCTGGGCGAGTGCCATCGCCTACCGCAGGTCAATAGTTATGCTGGGAAGCATGAACCTGACCTGAGCTTTTCGAAGGGATTCGGGTCTAGATGCGGACAGCCGCCGAGGCGATGCTGCCCACGCAGCGTGCGCAGAAATGCAGCCTTGCGAAGCAGGGCTGGCTTTACCCAATTGCGTGAACGAGGCATGCGGCCTTGCGTCTCGAATGCTCAGAGTCTGACACGTGAAGCAAAGATGCAAGGCAGCGGCGGCGAATTGCCAGACGAGCAGCCGTCTCTCTCACCGTCTGTCTCACTGAACAAAAGACCCTTTCTCCAATAGACAGCAGATAAATGACAAGCGCACAGCCCCCCCTTCCTAGACTTTCGCAAGCAACGTACTTTTGGTATTGAATGACCACTCACAATGTCCCGAATGGTCGGGGTCACTTATCAATACTTCAGGAACTAGCAGGTGGCTGCGAGGACGATTCATCGCTACACGCCGCACCATGCACCCTACTTCTTGTCTCTTTCGAGACAGCTTGTGTCATTCCCGAAAGGTCAGTCTTTGCGCTCGGTCTGAGATTCGCTTTACTCTATTCTCGAGGACCTGTCACGCTCAATGCCTTATTAGCAGTGATGGAGGGGGGCCAAAGCATCTTGTCATTGTCAGCACCAGCATCCCCCCTCCCCACCCACCTACAGCTCCATTCATTGAGGGGCGGCGCCGCCCGCACAGCACCGCGCCATGGTGAGAAATCTTCCTGTAAATCCAGGCGCAGGCCCTCCGCATTGCTCCAGAACCATGCCAACTCGTCCTGCGGTGGATGCTTCTTAACCTCATTTCGCCAGTAACTGGACGTGCCTCGAGTTTTCTTTATTTTTGTCGGTAGTGGCGTCTCATCCCGCCGTCAAGATGGCTCCTCAGAAGATTATCATCGATACCGATCCGGGTGAATAAATGCCTGCTTTTAGCTTTTTGAGAAAAGTCTCGTCATCTCACTGACTGCATCGCAGGTGTTGACGATGTCATGGCAATGCTGCTGGCTCTGAGTGCTTCTCCCGAGGAGCTCGAGGTTGTCATGCTGTCCGTGAGCTACGGTAATGTTCCCTTACAAAGGTGAATAATAATCCCCCGCTAGGCATGGGAGCAGTAGTGGACAGGCAGGTCTGACTCCTCCGCAGCTGCCTCCGGAATGTGGTTGCCATGTTCCATGTACTCGAGAAGGAGATGGCGTGGAGGAAAGCCAAAGGTAGACGAGAGGGTTTCGAGACTATGAAGAAATGCAGGCCAATCGTAGCAATCGGGCCAGAACACCCATTGGAGGAGGAAGATCTGAAAGCTGATTACTTCCGTGAGTTTATTTGCTCGACGTCGCTGGCTTTTGAGGCTTCGTCCTGCAATTTTACGATTCCCTCGACTGACCTGATTAGACGGCCTCGATGGACTTCATGGTGTTCACGCCACATATCCGCATCTCAGCCCTGCTGATACATGGAAATCCTTGTTTGCAAGAGAACAAGAGGCGGCGACGAATGCCGACACAAACCCGAGATTTTTCACCCCATCCAAAGCACCAGCGCATCAAGAAATCCTGCGCATTCTGAGGGAAAATCCCATCGACACGGTTTCGATTTGCGTGGTTGGGCCCATGACGAATGTTGCATTGGCTGCTGCAGAGGATCCCGAGGCCTTTCTTCGCGTCAAGGAACTCGTTGTCATGGCGGGTAACGTGGACGTGGAGGGGAATGTGACTCCTGTCGCCGAGTTCAATTGCTTCGCTGACGCTGTTGCTGCGGCCCGGGTCTACGCCCTCACGTCATATACACCTGCCTCGACGATGCCGCCGCCATCTCAACGGCTTCCTTCACTGCCGCCTTATCCCGAGAAGCTCCCACGGCAGCTCAAGCTCACCCTCGCCCCCCTGGACATTACCACTCCCCATCTTATCACAGAATCGTTTTTTGCTGAGCGCATTCAACCATACCTCGATGAGGGCAGCCCTCTTGCGACATGGACCTCTCATTTCATGAAGGGAACGTTCAGCCACATCAGGAAACTACTTGGCGATGGCAGTGAACCCGGTCTTTCCCTGCACGATCCTCTCACAGTCTGGTACATGCTAACGCACGATGATCCGAAGTGGAAATTGCTCTCCAAATTAGAGGATATTCGCATCGAGACCTGTGGCCAATGGACGCGTGGCATGCATGTCGTTGACAAGAGGCTAAGGAGTCGACCTGCCGAGCTTGCAGCCATGGCGTCCCTCGATCCTCGCGAGGATCCCAACGTTGTCTCCATAGACAATGTGCCCGGCGACGAAATGGGTTGGCAGAGCGTACTGAAAGGTAACAGGGTGAATCGTCTCATTGACACACCCGGCGAGGACATTTTCAAAGACGTCTGGATGAATAGAGTGTTTAGGTAAAGCAGCGGCGTGAGGAGCTGATGAATGCGAAAGCGAGTTACGACCTCATCCACGGAAGTATCCAGCCGCATGCAAGACGAGTCAAAGTGACGAGCACCTTTCCTGAACCTGCTGAACGCCTTAACTATGCAAAATGCCTCTTTCTTGTGTCGGATGCGGGGGTGCTCTCCGTTCACGTATGCTCACGTATGTTTCGTGCTGCCAATTTCTGATCCCTTGACTTCTGTCCAATTAATGCTTTCGTCGAGCTGCTCGTCTACGAGACCGATAGAGCAGACGTTATCACCTCGCACGAGATAAAGGCCCAGCTGATGTATCTCGGATGGTTCGTGATCGTCCGGCTCGTGAATGACTCGTTCTTCTGTATCTTTCAGCACCTGCCAAAACCAGGTAGTCAGCAGACCGTAGGATCATTTCTCCCAAGAGAGTCTTGTTGCTTGTGGCAGATCTTACCAAGTTTGTCTGGTTATCGTAGGCCGCTAGTATGCCAACAAAGATGCGCGAATCCGCTGTAACCACTAAGACTTTTTCTTTGAGCCAGAGCTCACGTTAGCTGTGCCGAAAGAGAAATGAGTGCTTGACGACGTACTGTCTACGAAGCCTCCCAAAGTCGCCATCTTGAGGATCAACGAGGAGGGTTAGGGCTGCATGAGAAAAGTATGAACGACGAAAAGATGACTCCCGCGAACTGCAAACATGGATCGGTCTCGGGCCGTGGGAACGAGTTTGCTGCAGGGCGTGCAGGGCCTTTTCGGTGGTGCCTTCCTGCCTCAACGCAGCCCAGCTCACGCTAAGGTCGGTGGGGACAATTTCGCGGAAGAGGCCACACAAAAAACAACACCAAAAAACCTGTCCAGGAAGATTATGAGATGTCGCTCCCAAGGTACAACCGATCTACTGAGCTGCATTTGCGCAGCCAGATATTAAGCGGGTGCCAATCTCTAAAGTAGCTTTCATCTCCGAAGAAAGCTTGGTCAAAGGGTTGCCCGGCCATGGACAGTGTAGAAACCTCCTAGATACATAAGGAGCGGCAGCAAAATCAGACAGCTTGGAAATCAGCTTTACGCATACTAAGGCACGTAATTGCACTGCTACCCATCGCATTATTGTCCGTGCACAAAGTCTGTAGCTTCATGTCAGATATTGAGCAGTCATGCCGCCCGTCACATTTGACAACGCATCACGGTCGGGAGTAGCATCACCAGATGGTGTTCTCACTTGTCCGATCTTGCTGCGCTCATCATAGGACTCAGATTGACGGATAGTCACTAGAAATTGATAATTTACTTTGAGCCTTCGATCGAGATGGAAACGGCTCGCACTTCTTCTTCGAATCGCCGAACAAGTCGACAAAACAATGAAAAAGCAGTTTCGCGTCGCCTGGAGGCAGTGTAATACCAGGGACACAGTGGGTGGAATCATGTGCAAGCACAGAGGAAACCGCCCGAAGGCCAAAAATAAGAATAATCACGATTGGTCTCTATGAGACCTTTCAGAGATTAAACTGAAAAGAACAGATACTACACTTGATCTAAGCCAAAAGGCAAAGAGAGCTAAAGAAGAAAGGAAGAAAAAATTCCAAAATGGTGGGCGCATCGGCGTGATTATATACTCGGTGTAGGCGGGCGGTGTGCCGTGCAGTGGCAGTAATTTTCGACTGGCAAGTGTGGAGACTCGCAGTGCGAGGCGGCTGCCTACAGCTGGCATTCGGCAGCCTCGCCAAGCCCGGAAATTACGGCACAACATTTGGCAGAGCCCATACGGTCAGCGGTGAGCCGTGAGTCATATCGCTAGAACATTCTCAGCAGATGCTTGGAGTAACGCAGGGACTGTAGGGGCATGTTGATTCACTCGGCTCATGCCGCATCAGAGACTGCCCCTCTATGTGGGCTTCATATCAAATATCCCGGAGGAACGATAAACCAATTTTCGCAAGCGATGCCTCGATATCGCTTTTCGTATATCCTCATCAGCCCAGCGGCATCCATCATTGATCCCTGACGCCGTATGATGCTGCATTTCAACACAAAAAGCACATGTGACCAGGGCCGACCGGCTTCGCTCACAGACAAAACCGCTACTTCTGGATCTGTCGTCTTCGCCGGTAAGAAACGCCTGAAGGGGGAATATGGTGAAAGAAACAAAACAAGGAAATGGCTCTGTAAATAAATCCTCCTTCAGCTTCCTCTCAGTCTTCCACCAGTTCGCCTTCGTCTTCCGATACCTTGGCCCATTTCTCCCCCCGCTCCCGTTCGGCAGCCGAGTCTGTGTCCAGTTCCTTCCGCTTGATGGGCGATCGTAGTGCGGCGACGTCTTTATCTGCACCATTCGATCTAGGTGCCGGACTCCGACTGCGGCTCATTCGATCCATCTCCATAGGCGTCCCATTAGAGGAAAGTGTCTCGGGCTGGCTTAAGAGCGTGTCTGCGCGCCTCCTCGAGTTTTCCAAATCAAAGGCCGGTGACGGCAACGACGGGTTCTGCTTCCTAAGCGGATTCTCCGTGTAAAATTGGCGCATCACTTCAATCGCCTGAGAGCAGCACTCCTCATCGCCGTTGAGGTACTTCCACCATGGTTCGCCATTGTTATCATCAATCTGCTGGTTGGTGTGCACGCTGGCGAAATATATGGCACTGATAGCCACATCGCGCGCTTCAATGAGCAAAGGTATTGCGGTGAGGCAAGCATCATTACAGAAAGCCCACGCAGCCTGTCTCAGATGTTTGTTGTGAACAATCTCGAGTTGACCAAGAAGTTCGAATAAATTGCGATACGGGTTATCGATCATGAGATCAAAGGTCAGCTGCTCCAGCATGATTTCTTCATAGGTCAGAATACTATCCCGCCATCGCCAATATTCCTTGCTTTGCTCGTCTATGACGAGCTTCGCATTCTTTTGAGCAACTTTGGCAACCGCGATGATGATATCTTTAGTCTTTCGACAATTTTCTTCGACTTTGTTTGCGAGAAAGAGGGCAGTCGCAGCTATGTTCTGTCATGACAGGTCAACATTGGAACGGGGTGATCAGCCTGTTCTCCTCAGGAAGCGTGAAGAATCCCGCTTTACTCACGTAATGATGTATCCCGCCCTTTTCTTGGACCATGCTGAACCGCATGTAAAACCTATGGAAGAAGACTCCAGCTACCCAAAGTGTAATCTGAGGCAGGTCGAGCATTACACCGGCCTGGTAGATAAAGTTGACGCCCTTGGCTCGCCGCAGCCGTTCTTCTGCCGGCGGAATGCCATCGATAATGCTTGGCGTGCTCTGAACCTCGTCCGGCGTGAAAGACCACTGATTTGCCACCGAGGACTGGTCAGTTCGCCCAGTCTGCGCGGCTGGCGACGGTTGGCTGCTTTGACTCTGGCCTTGGGGTCGCGGAGGGGATGTGCGCGCGCTATGCGGAGGAGGCGTCGGTGCTGCGGGCGGAACATCACGCTGATGAGGAGATCGGGACGGTCCCTCGACGCGGGAACCTGTTGGAAGGCTGGGTGGCTGGTAGCCCTCACGAGGCGGCCGATAGCGGTCAATGCTGGCCATGTCTGGCAACCTTTATGTAAGATGTATCATCGGCGTCTGGAGGCGACTTGGGGTATTCATGAGGGAGTGCTGTAGAGTTTGTTTGTTGACTGTTTGTCGACAGAATGTTACAGTGCGACGATGCTATCGCCCGCCTTACACACAGACAGTCATGTACGGATAAGAAGACGCCGCTGGGCCCTCCAGGGTCGCCGTCAATCTTCCTGCCTGATCTGCAAGGTCAGCTGACTTCGCCCCACCGTTGCCTATGCCAACGCACGGCCGCATGGTTCAAGTAACAAGACTCGTAAATCCGCTTCGACATGTGGCCGGTAACATTTCTTGACATAAATACTGCCCACGGGCTGAATCCACGCTGCTTTCGCGTGCAAAGGCTTTACAAGGGCTCGCTGTCATTGCGGCCCCAGAGCTTGACCGTCCGGTCATGGCCTCCACTCACGATCCACCTGCCGTCCTTGCTGTAATCTACACTTGCCACCGGACCCGTATGACCGCTAAGCGTCTGGACCAAGGTCCAGTCATCTGCTGAAAAGATGTTGACATTCCTATCAAAGCCGCTGGAGACGAAGAATGTTCCCGACTTCTTGGGCAACTGCGCCCCCTTTTCATCCACGCCTGGGGGCACACCAACTAGCGGGTCGTCGGAGCCTTTGTACCATCGCAAATCCGATACGGCGCTGAGATGAGCCCCGATTCCGCCTGTGCGCTGGACCTTGCGCAGATCCCAGCATTTGATCCATCCGTCAGCAGAACCGGATAGCACGCGATGGCCGTCCGAATTCCAATCCAGCGCGTGAATGGGCTTGATGTGACCGTCCAGGTGACCATCCAGGATCATGATGGTCCGGCCGCTCCTCAAATCCCATATTCTTCCTATACTGTCCAGACCGGCGCTGGCCAGAAGCGAACCGTCTGTGTTGAAGCTGACAGCAAAGACTCCGCGCGAGTGTCCCTCCTGGAGGAGTATTTCCGATGAGATCTCCACGTCCCAAAGCCGCCATGAAGTATCCTCGGATGCAGAAGCCAGAAATCGGCCACTGGGATGGAACTCGACGCGGCAGACACGCTGAGAATGTCCCTTCAGAGTGGACAAGGGAGTATCTTGATTCAAGGACCACAGTTGCACCAGTCCCTCTGCTCCACCAGAAGCCAGGTTGACTGAGTCCGGGGAGACGCCCTTTTCTGGAACGGTGGCTCCTGGAAACCAAGATATACCGCCGATTCTGTTTGTGTGGCCGCGATAGCTCATTTTTTCTGTCAAATTGGGAATGTCGACCAGCTTGACCTGGCCACCCCAATTGCCAACTGCTGCCAGCTCTCCATTGGGAGATATTCTGGTCATGCTAATGTGTCTCTCACCAACCGTCTGACTGCCTTGGAGCTCGAAAGCCTGTAGTTTCTCCTTGATCTGTTTTCTGAACTTGACGTGAGTCCGCAAGGGAATGGTTGCTTCTTGTCGTTGGAACGCCACTCTGCGCCGCGCCCGAGGGAGCGAGTACTCGGCTATCTCTATCCGTGCTTTGAGAAGCGTATCTCCTCCTCTGGAGTAGAACTCCTCGTCCTGTTCTTCGGCCTCTTCTTGTTGTACAGGAGCGTCCTCCATGGTGACGTCGCCATTTTCGAGACCGTCAAGTTCTGCTTGGATGGTCATCAACTCTCGCAATCGGTCGCGACGGTCGCCAGGGCCCTCGCCAAACAGCGTGATCGGTTCTCCCATCTCCCTCAGCTTGGCGCGAACCCGGCCATCGTCGGTTGGGACGACTATACTCGCGGCCAGCCGCTTTCTGTTAAATTGGTTCAGAATCGCCGACACCTTTTCCGGCGCTGCACCCGAACCCATGTGCATGTCGTAATCTTGGTCATCTTTGAGATCTTCCAGCGCGATGCCGACACTCGCCTCGGCATCCTCGACATACGCTTGCCGCGATGGGTGGACCATGGCGAACGCCGGGAAGAGGGACGAGGCGCCCTCGATATACACTCGGACTGTCTCCTCTCGAAGTCACGACGGCTTGGCGACGATGTTGGTTCAATATCCGGGCGAGCGACTGAGTCCACGCGGTTCCCAGCTTCAATTGAGATGCTGATAGGCTGCTAGGTAATATTTGATTCGATGAGTCCATTGCTGTTCCGAGCGACGGCCGAGTCAAACAGGGAGAGCTCAGCAAAGGATGAGAAAAATTGAGTGGGGCCCGCTTCTCTGTGCACACCAAAAAGAACGGAAAAGCGGTCCATTCCCAAGACGCGCTATCCGCAGGGGCAGGGATCTGGCTCAAGCGAAGCGATTCAGTATCGTAGCTTCGAGGCAAGTGTGAGGTTGACTGAACTTCAGTGTCTGATCAACTGCCTTCGATTAAGTAGCATCAAGCGCCGCAGGTGCGCAACGGTTCCTCCAGCAAACGGGAGGTCAAGGTCACAATCGCGTGGATATGACTCGAAACTCGCCAGCCGCCTGCAGCCACACACGTTCTTGACCAACTTTGCGACGAACCTCAGGTCGAGACGGCGCGGATCGGAAGGCACGTCAAGGAGGGAGAGACTCGTCGGCATCGAAAAAAGCCGGCCAAAGCAATGTCTCGATTGGAGGTCTGGGATTACTCTTAAACAATAAGCGAGAATCTGGAGAACAGAGGTTTGCCGATCCACTGAAGACGCCTCTAGCCGCCCCCACAGGCTGACGGCTGAGGCTGCACGAGGACTAGTGGATCAACAGACGAATGTGGGAATTTTACTTTTCGAGGGAGGAAATATCGCAAGGGGGGGGGGGGATTATAAAATAGAAGAAAATAGAAGAAAATAAAAAACAGGAAAACGAAAAAGAAAGTAGCAGTGGTCGGTCACAAGGTGGCTGCGGCTCTGACCAACGGGAAGAGGATCAGTTTCAGAGTGGCCGCGCATGTGGGCTTCTGCTGCAGTCAGACTTTCCCTTTTCGTGTGGCTGCGGCAAGTCGGTTCTAAAGTTTTTTCTTGATTTTTTTTTTAGGTTCCCCCTAGTCATAAGACGCTGATTCAAGCACTCCTGCCTCGTCAGGCCCGATTCCCTTTTTGCTCCCAAGACATCTGGTCAACATCACGACAGCACCGCCAGGCCGCGAATTCTTAACCCACGTCACAAGCCACCGTTCAATGCATATCCAACATCTATTCCATATGCCAGCTTCATTTTTCAAATTCCAGATGCGTGTTGCAAGCCGCGACGAAACTCAGCTTCCATTCATTACGGAGCAGCGTGCCGATCCGGAGCGACGCCGAGGCTCGCGTTGAGCAAACAGCGGCGTGAACAGCAATCGGGAACAAACACTCGTTACGTTTGCCGTTGCAGCATATCATTCTCAGCCATGCACAGCCCGCTGCCATCAGCTCGCTCCACCGCTCGTGGCTTCGTTGGCACTCCTATTCAGTCTGGCGACGAAGACTCCGACTATGGCGCTCGGGAAACTCCCTCACTGGGGTCCCGCAGAGGACGAGCCCGACTGGACGATGTCGTCAGCGCAAACTGCAGCCCCGTCCTTCGGGCTGTGCCGTCACCCGGCGTTTCCGGCATTGCTAAGCTGCGAATGCAGATGGACCACATCTCTCTAGACGCTTCGTCGCGATCTAGTTCGGCAGTCCGAAATGGATGGCGCACTGGGCTTGATTCTGGGATGGCCACGGCAATGAGCAGCCGGTCGCAAAGTCAAGACGGAGCGCGGAGCGAGGCCGGGAGTGAGAGCTCAGAATTCGCCTCTGTGAGCTACGAGGTCAATCTCGAAGACGATTTTGTCAGCGAGAGTGTCTGCGAGAGGTCTGGTTACCTTGAAGGGGGCTTGAACCCAAAGCGCAAGATGACATCGGAGGAATTTGAGCCACTTCGCTGTCTCGGAAAAGGAACATACGGCACCGTGCTTCTCGTCAAGCAGCGAACCACTGGCAGGCTATATGCGCAGAAACAGCTCAAGAAGGCGTCGCTCGTTGTGCATAAGAAGCTCATTGAGCAAACCAAGACTGAGCGCCAGATACTCGAATCCGTCAATCGACATCCCTTTGTCGTCAAACTGTACTATGCTTTTCAAGATCTCGAAAAATTGTATCTGATTCTCGAGTATGGGCAAGGTGGCGAGCTGTTCACCCACCTCAACACCGAAAAGATGTTTTCCGAGACCGTTGCAGCCTTCTATATGGCTGAGATGCTGCTTGCCATCTCCCATCTTCACAACGATTTGGGCGTCGTGTATCGAGATCTCAAGCCGGAGAACTGCCTGTTGGACGCTGATGGTCATCTGCTGCTGACGGACTTCGGCTTGTCCAAGGTGTCGGTGGAAAAGGCCGAGGACAGCTGCAACTCCATGCTGGGTACGGTGGAATACATGGCTCCCGAGGTCATCTTGGGCAAAAAGTACGGCAAGGCGGTAGACTGGTGGTCCTTTGGCGCCCTGGGATTCGATCTCATGACAGGCAATCCTCCCTTTCGGGGTCAGAATCATGCCAAGATCCAGGATAATATTGTGAAGCAAAAAGTCATCATGCCGTACTTCCTGAGCCCTGATGCCAAGGACCTGCTCACGCGACTACTGAGAAAAGAGCCTCACAAGAGACTTGGCTCTTGTATGCCGAAAGACCTACAGACGCTGAAAAAACACAGGTTCTTCCGCAAGATTGACTGGAGGAAACTTGAGGCACGAGAACTGGAGCCTCCAATTCAGCCCATGATCACCGATCCCGAACTTGCTGAGAATTTTGCGCCTGAATTCACGGAGCTGTCTCTCAGTCCCATGCTGACCACCAAGGATGCCTCGTGGGCTGCGGCTGGCTCAAATAAGGACGACGTTTTTGGAGGCTTCAGTTTTGTGGCATCAACGAGTCTGTTTGAAAGCAGCATATTTGCGGTTGCGAATGGGGTGTAATCAGGACTTGGATCCAGATTGTCGTTGGGTTAGAGGACTGAGAGAAATACTTTGCGTTAACGGACTTGGGATTAATTCGTCTACATTTTTCATCCACTTTGATAGGGAACGGTGCATCTCACATCGTCGGAAGCATGTTGGCGGGCTTTTTGCGTGGTCACCTCGTTGAATAGCAGGGGTTACAGGGTTTTTTCCTTGGTGGTATTGCAATGATTTGGGTTCCTGTTCATTTAGATGACATGCAACCTCGGGTTTTGGGCTCTTCCATTCCATGCTTTGACTTTATGGACTCGAGCGCGCCGGCTTCGTGCTTTTGCCAGGTCTCGAAGCAGATCTGAGGGGAGGCGCTACAGTTTGCAACATAGAACCTAGATCACATGTATCAAGTGACGACGATGATGACGGTACAGCTAGCATTGGACAGAAGCCGGGTAGAAGCCGGGTACAAATAATACAACGTTCCTAGAATCTTGACCTTCATTCCTCTGTCCAACTCGGATGCTTAGCCCACGATGAGTGTCAATCCATGTTTGAGGGCGTTTGCTTCACAGTAGCATATGCGACCAAGAACTGTTTTGAAGCAAGGCCAAGTCTACTAGAAACTTTTGAGGGGTTTGTCCACGACCCAGATGACTATGAACGATTATGACTGGTGCTTTGGCCCAGGTTCTTTTCTGTGATCGATAGGTGCGTTCGCTGCTGATCAGACAAGGCTGTACGACAGCCGGAACGGATGACTTATACACAACGGCGGAGGTTGCACATGAAGAGGGAAGGGGGGGAGAGCTCCTCCCTTCAAGCATTATTGACGATGCCTGGCTGGGGTGCCAATCCAGAGTCTTGGCTGAAAGAGAGCGGAGATTTGTGATCTTCCACAGCAGTGTGTTTGAGCGCAGAGGGATTCGCGGAATGACCAGAGTCACATTGCTCCAGAAGTATATTCAATGCATCAGGCTTCGGGTCATGTCTGGAGGCATGGTCGAAGGAGTGTATTTGATCACACAAGGAGATTCCCGCTGAGAGGTCTTGCACGCAGCCGTGCACATTACGTGCATGTATCAATCTGGCCAAGACGAAGGTACACTGGTATTACAGTGAAGAGATGGATAAAAAACCAGGTGGGATTTGCTTATGGCCATGCAGTCCACCAAGCAATTCGCGATGCGCATGTAGGCTATCAATAGCAGTACCCCGGAGCATGAATGTTACTTGCCTGCGCCTCGCTGGTGGGAAGAAAAATGGTCAATTCGTGGAGCTAGCTGTCCAGTCGGTTCGCATGATGTAATTTCTTGCCCCTATTCTGACCAAGGGTACCGCATACGCGCGAACGAGAACTGAATCAACAGCAAATTAGGCCCAATACATTGCAGTCGCCGCCGCAAAAGAGGCTTCGCCTTGCACCCGGCTCTGCTCTCACATGTCAAGCCCGGCACCCAGGCAATGCAATGCTTGACGCGATACGCATGTATGCACGTTCCGTCATGCTGCTCCAAGCAGTGTGCGCGGGTCCTGGTGCCAGCGCCCTCCGTCTGGAACGTATTGGGTGAAAAGTGTCATGGCGGCTACCGAATCAATGAATCACACTACGGAGTAGATGACCGCCTCCCTGACGCACTTTGAGGAGGCCAAGGTAATCAGTTGGCGTACATTACATCACCACTTGGCTATTCATGGTGTGCAAGCTTGGAGGTGAGGGAGTGACGCAGTATCACGTGATACGTTGGCGTCTCCTCTCTGCACTCCCCCCTTCTGCTGCCCGGATTATAGACGTTAGGGACGTGGAGGAGCAAAGCCGACGCTAAGTCCTGAGGCAGAAAAATCTCACCCGCGGCCAGACACCGACCCAGCCGGGCGAAAACGACATCACGATTTTCACAAAGACTCGCCCAGTCCCCAAACCGACGTCCAGGGCCTCTCCATTGAGCAACGTCCCGCCATCCAGAATGCTCATCCAGCTGACCCGGGCCACGGTGAGTCTAAGTCCAGCGCCAATCCATTATTGTTGTGTTGTGTTGCGTTTTTATTTTCCCCAGAGTGGCTTTCGCCCATTAGGGGGGGGGGGGGGG